>VMBQ01009606.1:0-23988 GCA_007657795.1 Dreissena rostriformis
CTCCATCTCAGCAACCGAGTCAGGTCCAAAAAACAAAATCGTCCGCAACTATATCCGGAAACAACACGGAGTTCGCTTGACTCAAGACTTCGCTTAAACACAAACCTCCGGCTAAGCCTCAATCAAATGCTGACCTTTAACAGCTTATAACTTCACTTTCGCTTAAACTATCGCTATTTCTCTTTTTATCTTTACGTTTATTGTTACCAATATCACCTATGTTGTCTCAGCACATACACGACTCGCTCAGAGCGCGCAAACCACGTGCTCACGGTAAGTTGCCATGCAAACGCCGCCCACATCTACAGCGTTTTAACAGCGTCCTACGGCGCGGCCACGGCGCTCTAGAAGACCCTACAGCGTTAATACAGTGTTTCCACATTGCTCTCGCCAACGAGCCAAGGCTGAGCCGCGGATATGTTTTTGAAGATGTTCAAAATGATCGCCGCGACATGGCGTTCTAGGCGATGATACGTACCCGTACATAGCCACGACGCTACTGGCGACTGCACAGCACGCCGTTCCGGTGCGCATGGGGTTAAATGAATTGGAGTCTGAGACTCATATCGTATTTACATTTAACTTCTGCTACTAGAGTTTCGTTTTTTAGTCCATTGGCTTAAGCCAATGAACTATATTACCGCAAATCAAAAAACACGTCTTGCAGTCGGTTGCATGTTTATAAAGTTATAAAAATGCCCGGTTGTTCCCGGATTTTGGCAGACGAAATAGATAAGATATTTAACTTATAATTTTCTAATTCTTACAAGTTGTCACTTAGAAACTTGTTTGCGAAAATGTGCTTCTAATATTTTTTCTTAGACCATTTCATGTTAATTTTTCTAAGCCCATTGGTACTTTCAGGCTCCAAGCACTGGACCCTCCCAGGAAACAGACTTTATAGAGTTTCGCAATAAGCAAAAAGCTTTCGGTACATTCGAGCTTAAATAAGTAGATTTAAATTTAACTTTTTAACTATATAATACATTCAAAATGAATCATTCTTATCAATTATTGTGTACATGACGTATATGATAACGTCGAAG
This sequence comes from Dreissena rostriformis, assembly GCA_007657795.1. Classification (NCBI taxonomy): domain Eukaryota; kingdom Metazoa; phylum Mollusca; class Bivalvia; order Myida; family Dreissenidae; genus Dreissena; species Dreissena rostriformis. Next base: position 1,047 of record VMBQ01009606.1, read on the forward strand.
ATAACCCCTGGCTGAAGCAAACGAAATAAATCAATTATAAAGAACCTGGAATTATAACGCTGACGCAGTCTATAACTTGCGTTATTGCAGATAACAGGACAAAAGCGGTGGCCATACACGATTTGGTTCGAACTAACATCCAATTCGGTTGGACGAAACATTTCTGGGCGGACTCTGCCACGGATGTCTTGGCCTCTGGTAAAGGGTTTATCAACACGAAATCTACGCTATTTGTCGCATGTTCCTGAACGCTCAGGCCCGATTGAACACCGAAAATAGACTTATCGGGTATGGAACAATACAGGGCGGTCAGAATGCCTGGGATGGACGCACGAACAGCTTCTCTCAGTTAGTTAAAGACGGACGGATGGATGATCTTACGACCAGCAACTACGGCGTTTTTGAAGACGTTGAGACGTTTTATAAGACAGCTCCGAGAACAATCAATGGGGGCTAACGATGTCCCAAGAACGATGGCTCATTATACTATAACTATAAAGGTTACCATTATGTTGTGCTGATGGACGCCGATTACCAATTCATATGGGTAAATATTGGATCGCAAGGAGGATGTTCCGAAGCACAAATCTGAAAACAAAGCGACCTCAAGTTGGCAATCGAAAGGGGTGGATAAGTACGGTTTAGTACGGACTGCTACGGATACGCTACGGTCAATTAATTCGTAGCAATTTTTTGAACATGTTCAAAATTTGTCAAGAGTCGCTACGGACATCCAAAAACTACTACGACTGATCACGGATCAAGTACGGAGAGCCACGGTCCAGTAAGGATAGCTACGAACTGTGCCGAAAAGTATTCGTAGCTCGTTCGTAGCTCTGATTCGTGACAGTGTGACCGAGGCATAACTCTCCTGGCTTATGTTAGTTTTACTACCAGCATTTAACAAGAATACTACTACCACTATTTTGGAGACAATAAATTGAAACTTGTCGGTTTGTATGTTCAGATTTATATGCCATTGCACGTTTCTCAATTGCACATGTCTTGTCTAGACATTCCACTTAATATATTTAAATAGGCCGATTTTCCTGCTGTTGTTTATTTATAATTTCAAGGGAGGTTTCTCATATAAAAAATACGGTGACGAACAATGAGTTGTCATTATTCGTGTTTGTGNTCCGTCCGTCCGTCCGTCCGTCCGTCCGTCCGTCCGTCTGTATGTCTGTACCATATGTGCCCGTATTTGCCGGAAGGCTTCAATAAAACTTAATACCAGATAAAGGACATTCCCGAATATGATGTATGAGAGCTATTTTTGTTTATATTGTGTCGTGGTAACTGTTTAAAAAAAAAGAGAGAAAAAAAATGCGCCTGCTGTAAGCTCTTTTCCGAAATTGGTATTTTATGTCCAAAATCTGTATACGCTATCAAGTTTTACAAAGCATTAGCATGTAGAGACCTGTACATGTATTGTATGGACGTTGTCAATTAGTGCATGTTAAAAGAACGATACAAAACTCGATACTAGTCCTGCATGCACTACCGGTAGTTTGTTTAATCCAAATTTAATTCTTCTGTTGGTGTTTTCTGTGAATATATTTGATAGGAAAGATGTTGCATACAGTACGAAGAAAGGACAACGCTGTCGCTTTCTACGCGATGCTTTTAGTTTCTTAATATTACGTAGGATCCTTAATAATAATAACTATAACATCATAAACAGCATAAAATGTTATGAAGTCGCGCCGATTTAGCACGAGATTTTGAACAAGGCATGTTAAATGATAGAGCATGTTGTCATTATTTGGGGTGAATAAACTTTTAGTAGTCTTATGACGAAATAAGCTGGATAAAAACAGACTTCCTGGAAAGGCAGTTAAACTGTCTAAATCAACTCATTATCACCATCATGGCGAATACACGAGTCAACAGGCCCTAATAAGGCACTCGCATGAGACCCAATCAATTTATCTGTTCTAAACATATATATATATGTTAAGAACAGATAATTTGATTGGGTCTCATGCGAGTGCCTAATTAGGGCCTGTTGACTCGTGTATTCGCCATGATGGTGATAATGAGTTGATTTAGACAGTTTACATAGTGTTCACAATATATCAAAATATTTAATAGAAGGAAAATTGACCCAATAATTGGCAGACATTTTTATAACGAACCACACTCATTTTTGAACTCAGACGATCGAGATACCATGAGAACACACTGCGACTTTTATGATGAGTGCGTCAAAATGAGAAATCTTGAGTTTTTACATGGTTATAATTAAGCCACAAAAAATAAACAGTCCTTGCTCATGGTTATTTACCTCTATTATATCAACCAAGTTGAATTGTTAAAAAACTATATTGTATACTAACAAAAAAATATGTAAACTAACGATACACTTTGTAATGTATGGAAGTGAATAAACGCTATAAATTAAAAATAAAATCTCTCAGATCGGCTAGGTTTTTGAGAATGCAGCAACTTGAATATAATTTTATGTTGAAAGCAATCGTGTGATGTAGTGAGCGATTTATTTGGGTGGAAATTTGCTTGTCACACAGGCAAAACACATCGATTTGCTTTTTTAAAACGCCGCCATGTCACAACGTGTAAATGTCCTCACGTTTCCAAATGGACTGTGTGTATGGTTCTGTAAATTTTTTAATTAATGCGAAATTTGTTTAAAAACATATAAAACCTGCTCATCCTGTAGAATTCTCTGTGTATTTTCAAAACATCAGGTCCTTAGCGCAACCTCGGAAGTAGCATTGACTCATTTATTAATGCATCTCAAAAAAGAGGTGGTACCCGTGATTTACGGCCGTATTATATAGTTGCGACGCTGTATGTCATACTCCGGGGCGTAGCGCTCCATACTCGTTAGAGAAAACATCAAAAACGAAAATAAAATCTCTGAAAATAAAAATTGATTTACTTCGAGAATTGGAATAAAAATTACTGTTGGGAGAGGGGGTACGAGAAAACTTTACTTTCGTCACATACTCGTTCGAGTAAACAACANGTGAATTTCCACTTTTAAGTAACGCGAGGATATTATGTATCATGTAGTATTCATGTTGCATATGTATTATAAATCTTATTTGACTAGAACGAGCTTTTATTCTTATATATCAGCTGTCAAAAAGTTCGGGAAAATAAACCGGAAATGGTACACGGATTACTTCCCCTGAAAAAACGGTCCAAATTTGGACCGTTTAGATTAGCCTGTACCGATCCCTATATAGAGAGTAACGATAGAGAAGGGGAGGTAACCAATCTAGGCATTGGACAGGTGTCCGGAAAACATTCTTCGTTTGTGCAATTGATAACCATGTTGGGAAATCATTTTACGCACGTTACCTTGTCTTCAAGTCAGTGATTTTCTGTCTGCCTATCCGAAAATGTTTTTTTTTACAAATAAACCAGGGATGTATAATACATTATACATTATATTATACATCCCTGAAATAAACACAATAATGGCGCGACGATGACGATAATTCGTTTCGATAACGAGAGAAATAGCAGTTAATGTATTAGACTGATATTCAAGGTCAAGGACGGTATGAAGAACAAGATTGTTTCATTATTACCTGGATACCTGGATCTTAGAGCCCTTATTAAAGAACTTTAAGGTTTTCAATGAATATCCCACGGCTATCGCACGTTTTTTCTCGTGCATTTATCCAAAAAAAATGCGTTCTCGAGAACGTCAGACGCTTTTCGGTGACCCATAATTTGGAAGCAAAGAAAGGCAAATTTGACAAAATTCCATTGAAAAACAGAAAATATTCGAACAAACTTGAAGCTGGTCGAGCAACGCTTAAAAACAGAACCGATTTTCAGAGATTGTTCAATGTTGCCTACCGATTAGTTCCTTTCGACCACAGAAAACCAGTAACTGGCAAGCACACGGGACCACATATTGAGGGTGGATCGGTGGAGGCGCAACGAAAAGCAGCACTTCATTGTATGTTGTTGTCAGGTTACACAAATTCAGGTTTTTTAAACAGCATCATGGCATATTTTAAATTTAAGCGATTAACTGACGTGTATTAAATTTTCAATTTAAAATTAAAAGGATATATTGATGGTATGTTGATTCTCATGATAAATGTTCCCCACCCATTCCTCCGATCTGTGTCCAACATAATTTCATGGGGAAGCCATCATCTACATCTACATCATACGTCGCTGCCGTTAAGCTTGAAAATTATGCGACGGCCGACGGGTGGTGAGAAGATAAAGTTAGAATGAGAAAATAGTAAAGTGAGAAGAGTTTGATAGTTAAAAGTCAGAAGGACAGTACAGATGCGTCCCCAGCTACGTTTCATCCCTCGCCCTCATGCCTCTCCGGCTACGGTTGCTGCGGAGAGAATTGAACCTCAACCGGCACAGCCATGAGGGGTCATTGGGCGTTACTTTGTTTTATTGTAAAGTCTTTTCTAGTAGCTACTTAACATGCATTGTTAAAGTTTTATGCCGCTACAAAGTCCGTACGTTCGTACAATACATCCCAAAGCTAGTGTAACTCCTCTTTAACTACTTGGTGGTTCTCGCTCCAACTTTAACGGCTGCAAAATTCCTCGATCCAAGTCTTCAATACTGACACATTGTGTTGCTTATGACCAACCCCAACCCATCTTCTGACCTATTTTTTACAATGGCATAAGTTGGACTTAAATAAATTAAAAGGGTTTTTGGTTAATTATATTTTACTATTTGTCTAGCAGTAATACCTGAAGACACTATTAAAAATGTGACTTTACCTGACAATCATCCCTAATCCAAAAATGTCCCCATTCAATCTAACTTTTACCATGACCTTGACTGATTTGGACTTTAATTAATCCGTGACAGGTTAAGTATATTTTACCGTTTTGTCTACCACCAATATTGCTTGTAAGTTGTAGTACAACTTGTTGATACACAATTGTTGCTTATAACCATCCCCTTTCCACACATATCTCCCATTTACCTTGACTGTGTCTTACAAATAGGCTACCCAGAACAAGGGGGGTATGCATATGTGTTTGTAGAACACTGATTCTTCTTTATAAATTTATTTAAATGATAATTTGCATTATTCTTTGTTGATGTTTTGAGAACATTCAATGGTTACATGCATGTGTTTGTTCTAACAAAAAGTTGACCACAGGAACAAAGGCTTAACCATGAATATGATAGCTTCTGTTTTGGCTTCTTTAAAGAACTATCAAGTTGTCTTCAATAACGAGGTAATAGCAACACAATCTTATCGTATAACTTGTATAGTTGTATAAGTTCAAATAATGATGCTTTGGCTTATTTTTTTCCAGTGGTTCAGCGAACAGGGTATTATAACGCAACAGGGAAATTTATTGGTGTGAAGGAGATGAAGCCACAATTTGTTGTACCCAACCTTGAAGGTTTTAAGGTTAGATATTGGTGGTTAATTTTACACCAAAAATGGAATTGTAAATGTTACAAGTGACTGAATGATAATTATCTCAGTTTTAACATTGAAATGTGTAATTATACAAATTCTTTCAAAATTATTCAGTATTACAGATTTTTATTTTCAAATTTGTTTTGTTGTATTTTAAAGTTTTTAAGTCTAGAGTAAATGTGCTATTAAACTTTATTTGCCTATTGTAAATGTGCTATTAAACCGAAAGGTATGTGTAGGACCAGTAAACAAACAATTTTGTAAAAAAAACAATGAAATCTTTTAGTAGACAACGACTTTTGGTACTGAAAGTTTAGACATAATTCAATATTGAGATGAGGTGGCCATCTTGTGTGGTGGATCTTAAATATTTGCACATACTCGGGAGAGGACCAAACAAGGAACATGTGTGTACAATTTCATCTAGATTTATCTACAAAGTTTGAAAATGACAGGAATATAAAACTTTCATGCAAATTGATTACGATGCCGGAATGACCAGCTGCTGCCCATCCACGCATTTTTTTGCTATTTTGGATAAAAGTTACTTTGTTTGTAGTTAGTCACTTCAGTATCATACATTGTTGCTATTGGGTTTCAGTTGAAGCCATATGTTCCCTATTCAATGGAAGATATTGAAAAGCCACAGTTCACAGCCAAGGACCTGTTTGAAGAGTTTTACTTGGGACCAATCAAGGATGAAGTGGATGCAGAGTTGGAACCTAAGAAACCTAAAACAAACAAAGGAACTTGATCACCAAAAAAAACATTTAATGGCTTATTTTATTATTTGAATTATGTGTAATAAAAGTAAACAGATTTTGTTAGTTGAGGTAGATGCAACTATGGTGTGTAACAGTAATAGAAAGCAGCACATGCGTGCAAGCCCCATACTGGTGAATTTCGAACTGCTTGCTCAGATTCTCAGTTTCATATAGGCAGGTTGATAACATTGTCTTTGTTTCCCAAATTATATGCAATTATAGTAATAAGCATAAGCCGATTTTTTACTAGCCTGAATTACTTTTCACTAGCCCCAGGGTGCTGGGCTAGTTGTTTGTGTGAAGACTGTATCACTAGCCCCAGGGTGCTGGGCTAGTTGTTAGTGTGAAGACTGTATCACTAGCCCCAGGGTGCTGGGCTAGTTGTTNGAATCTGCACTTAAACTAAATTTAGATTCACATTGTACATGCCTTATATACATGCTGGCTTATTTGACTTCCAGTCATTTAAGATTTCAGATTTAAATATCTGGCTTATTTCGCATTTTTCGACACATGTTCTTCTTAACTTTTATTTTAATTTATATTGAAATATATGTATACTAATTTTTGACACATTTAAAAAAAAAAAAGATAAATATTTGACAAAATCGTACAGTCCCGCTTTAAAAGAATGTAAACTTTTACTGAAGTCTGATATTTCAAAGCGTAAAATAATTCCTATATTACTTAATATTTGAGCTTATTTAACATTTCTGTTGTAATCTCTAATAACATCTAATATGACTTAAGGAAACAAGCCATGAATTGTTAGTCAAACATGTTTGTTACCTTGCTGAATTATTGTATAAAAACACCAAAGATGTTTTTAAAACTGACTCTGGGACAAGAAAGTGTCTACAACAATACATCTTCGCAGAATTTATTTGCAAATTAATTTATCATTTTCATATGAAATCAATATATTTTAAATGTACAGGTACGCCATGTACAAACACAAGTGACACACTTCATAAACTATAAGTATACAAAAAATTAACATAATGTAAGTAATGTGTGAAAAGTTATCAGGTATGTTCAACAGATCAGAATCGCAGATTCATATAAACTGTGTCATGCAAAAATGGGTCTTACGCCCAATGCGGCAAAAGTAGCTCTAGACAAGCCTGCTCAATTGTACAGTCTGGTCAGGAACTTTGCTGTCCGCTTTTAAATCACGCAACGTTTTGTGGTTTAAATGGCATGCAGGGTAGCTCCTGACTGCCTAGGCTTGTCTGAACCTACGCTGGCCACATATGGCATAAGACTCCGTTATACATGCTGCAGCTCATATCCGTTCTAACATGAGTAAATGCTGCAACAACACCACTAATTCATTTGAAGTAATGTTGTTGTCAGAAATGTTGTACAAAGAATTTTTCTAACAGAACCATCCTTTAAAGTTTCAACCATGTATAATGAAATAGAACAGATCCATGAACTCCGTTATAAACAAGAGATGTGTTCGTCAGAAACACAATGCCCCCTACTGTGCCGCTTTGAAATAAAATTTCTATTTATCATTTGGCAGGTATAGAAAATTATCTCCCTTTAAAGCTTATTACTCCCCTTGGATTTTGTTTTTTGACCTTGACCTGTCACCACTCAAAATGTGCAGCTCCATGAGCTACACATGCATGCCAAATATCAAGTTGCTATCTTCAATATTGCAAAAGTTATGGCAGCAGTTCAACTGCTATATGCCACCCTACCGGTTTTAAACAAAACCTTTGACAAATAAATCATTTAAGTTATAAATAAACAAAATACAAAATCTGTACAGTTACTGTTAAAAGAACTTAAATTATTGGTAAGGAAATATATAATCCGAGATTTTTAATTATATGAAATACTTCCCTTGAAAATAATTGTCATCCTTCTAACAAATCTCTATTTCACTACTGTGACTGTAGATTCACAGGTAACCTTAAAGTAGGGCCTACCTAAGATACATGTATGCCCAAAAGTATCATTGTGTGCTTGGCTTGACCATAAAATGTCATTTTGATTATGCTTCAGTTATATGGTTTCATAATATTATATATAAAATTTCAATATATCAATTGGCAGGTTTAGAAATTATCTCCCTTTTAAATCTAATTACTTCCATTGAATTGTATTTTTTGACCTTGAAGGAAGACCTTGACCTTTTACCACTCAAAATATGCAGCTTCATGAGATACACATGCATGCCAAATATCAAGTTGCTATCTTCAATATTGCAAAAGTTATGACCAACGTTAAAGATTTCGGACAGACACACAGACGGACGGACAGACTGACAGTTCAACTGCTATATGCCACCCTACTGGGGGCATAAAAATAAAAGAATTCCTGTGATAACATGTATAATCAAAATCAAGCTGATGTCCAGGAAGTCTGACATAGATGCTTTACAATTGATTGCATGGCAAACTTAAATAACAAATGATTTGCATCCAATCTCCAAACAAAATGCCAGTTTGTACGCCCTGTACATAATCCATTCTTAGAATGAAGAATACAAAATATCCTTGCACTAACATACACTTTCGTTTGTGCATTTGCAAATCTGCGAGTCTACAATGCGTATCACGGTATTGTCATAAATAAGTATCATGTGGAATAAGAACTGTTAAATTTAACTTTTAAAGACGCTTAAGTACATTCATGGAGATGAAGCCCTTTCAGAACAAAAAAGTTTCAAGAGCAGTCTTTTTCTCATTGTACCCCGGTATGTTTAACCCTTCCCGCTCAGAAGCAATGTGAAAATGGCTTTTGCAACCAGCATAAAACCAAAACAGCCTGAGAGTAACTCGCAGGCTGTTCAGGTTTTATGCTGTTTGCTGCTCATCAGTATCTTAAAGATTGGAAATTAAGCCTTTAAAACTTGAATCTATTAAGAAAAGTCTTTAATTTAATATGATTTTGTAAGGGACTGCAAACGCGTCAAAATGCATATCGGATTGGTAAAGGGTTTAGCATTGGTTGGTAACTACAGGTCCAGAGTTTAAATTCAAACAGTACTTAGCAGTTCTATAAAATGAGGAAAACAAATAACAAGTAACGGTGAGATCATACAAAAAAGTCCAATCTCTTGTCCATTTACATTTTGAGCCAGCAGTATAAATAATCATTACAAAAACTAACATAGCTTTTCATGTGAATAACACAAATCCAAAGATTTGTAAACATAATAGCCAGAAAAACAGGAATGCTACACTTCATTTATATACCGGTAACGGTAGCCAGCCCTATATAATGACCAAACAACTGTTTCCAGCTGGGTTTTCTATAAAGATGTACAAATGAATAACCAGTACAAAAGAAATAATTTTCAATTACAAGTTCCTGCATATTTAAACATTTTAGTTGTGTTTTATGCACCTGGCTATACTTCAACCCAAAGATGGAGTGCATAGCTGGTCCCCCAACACTGTTATTGGATTATGCAGGATATATATTGTACATTTATTTATTGTTATCATTTAGATCAACGAAATGTTTGCTTCATTTGTGGACATGAAAGGGCAGCTGAAATTCTGGAGGAGCTTGATGTACTGGAACATGAGCGGCTGGATGAACACATTTGTTGTTTTCTTTCTCATTCCCAGGCATACAGCCAATCATTTTTTGCCAAGAAATCCCATCAGTCTGTTTATAAACTGCCCAAGTGGCCATTATAATAGGGATCACGATACTGACCAGGTTTTCCCAACAGTTGGGCATTACCTCAAGTCTGAAATCTGCAACTCCCTCATTGGGTATAAATATTGATAGGTGCATTACCCTAATAACAATGTTAACACCTCAGTATATAAAGACACAAGTACTGTCATTATTCAAAAGCTAATATCTTGCACTTGTTTGATGGTGAACAGAAATCTATTCATAGCTTTACACTTTGTTTTAAAAGTAAGATACCAGTATTTATACTCTCTCTCTCTGGTCGCATCAGGTGCATTGCAATCATTTGTATTAGAAATACGCAAACATTTGTTGTTATATGTCCACTTAAATTTATGTCAAGTTGTATTATGAAAGTTTGATCAATATTCACTTGAATTAGTAATCACAAATCTTCTGCCATCGAATATTAGAACAGATAATGCATACGTAATTGAATTGTTAATCAAAAGATGCAAGTGCTTACTGACAGAAAACTACAACTCTATTTGTGGCATGTAAGGACCAAACTTTATTTCAGGAGTCAGTTTGTTTCTGGTTTCTCTCTTGTTTTTTGAATGCCTGAATCAGCCATTTGTTGAGTACACAGTTCTGAACTGTATACATATATTGATGTACAAACTGGAGGTGAAACTCTTAATATCCAATTGAATTTGAACATCATCAGTTTAAAAATCAAATGATCATACTTCCAAACTGTATTTTTTATACTTTTTCGACTTAAAAGTTCTAAAAAAGCAGACGTTCATTTTAATGCTGCTTCTGTTAATACATGATGTCAAAAGCATAATAAATAAATATATTATTTATGTTTTTCTGACACTGAAATACTGGTATGCCTTTTGTGTGTAAGTACATCTTGAAAACAAATGTATGTACCAATTGTAAGTTTACTTCCACTTGTATCACAAAAATAACTGGAACCAGCCAATAAAATAAGGAATGCAACACCAAAAACAGCAAAAATCATTATTTTGGCATAATTTGCACATTAGCAGGTTAGCTAAATATCAAGAATGGTATTTACAACACTAGACATTTTCTTAACTTCAACTGACTACTGAATTCTTCCCATATAAGCACCCTTTCTTTTTGCTGTTTAATTCCGATACAAGCTGTTATTTTATGTTATTTCTTTATAATACAAAATTAGTACATTAAATTATATTGCAACAGAAATTATTCATGTCCATGAACAAATGCTACCAGTTATGTTTGTCTGAATAATGCAATATCTTAAAAAATGTTGTTGTTGTTTTTTTGGATATTCAAAGACAAATGTAACAGTTCAAATAGATTGCCCGGGGAGGGCAGACTGCATAAGAACAGTCTACTTGTTTAGAGATAGGTATCCTACAGAAAACAGTTAATGAAATGACTACATGTATTGATATACTTTTTTCAATTCTTAACAATATAACACAAATCTGCCAATAAGATATATCTGACTTAGTCAATGCTGCCTTCCGAAGTAAATTTTCAAGATTTTGGTACACCTCACCATCTATCCACCATTCTATCCACACCAATTAAATACACAAGACCTGCTTATCACAGCTGACAGGTCCTTGAAATCTGTGCAAACAAAATGACACACACTTTTCTAGCATATCACAGCTGTTTCATTGACGAACAATAACTGCTGATTCCTGCATCAGAACTAGTTAATAAAGCACTTTTACGAAATCCTATTCCTCCAGCCGTCATCATTTTAAGAACGTTCTATAGAGTGTTTCGGTTTTAGCTAAAGTTTTGTCTTGCTCCATTAAAAACAGAAGGTCCCTGAGGTTTACTCTCTTCACACGTGGTCGTAAATTCTGCAAAAGTTTAAAGATATCATTACAATTCTGATGAAATACAACAAGGATCAAGGGTTATTATATTATATCTCAGCAAAACTTTACATGTTACGAATATTTTTACATGAATAATAACATTGATGTATTATGGGTTAATGATGCACACAAAAATTAACATTATTGTCACCACTATTTTTATTCTGTAAGCATCACTGCTGCAAATTCACCATGACTTTTTCAAAATGCATAAAATAATTAAAACAGTACATAGACACCACAAAAATGGTCCTGAACTGGTATCATTTTTAGATTTCAATCACGTATAAAAATTAGGGATGGGAATGAATCCTGAAATCATATTTGAACTTTTGTTTTCCATTATTTGAATATATTTATTTGAATATTCGATTTATAAATACCTAGCTTAAACTGTCAAAAAACTAGGACTTCAACAAATAGTTCTAATAAACATGCTTGTTTTTAGGCATCAAAAATACCACTATCTATTAAAATACCACTATCTATGCTTGTTTTTCGGCATCTATTAAAATACCACTATCTATGCTTGTTTTTCGGCATCACAAATACCACTATCAATTTAAATACCACTATCTTTTTATGTCATTTGCTCCTTTTAAGAAGTGGGAAAAAACAATTATATTTTCCCAAAAATATTAGATTATTGTTGTTTTTTTATGTGTGATTAACAAATAAGGGAAGTGATTGTTAAAAAGTCAAATTGTCGATGTAAACGTTCCACAATCAGGTTTCCAATAAAAAATATATTCCCGAGTTCCATGTAATTAACCAACACATGTTTAATAGTAATGTTCGCACAACGTACACACAAGTTTTCATTGCTTTTAACTGCACATGCACTTCATGTTAATCATTTGTTTTGCAAGAAAAGCATTCAAATAATATGCGGGCATTAACAGCGTCATGTCATCCATGCGGAAAGTGAGGGCATATAGATTACCAATACAAACGATGTGACATATATAACTATAAGATCTTTACTTTTTATAACACAATTAGAAATCTTTTGGGCTAATGGTAGGAAGCTTATATTGCCCCTTTAAAATGAATCTTTTTCACCTTAACGATAACTTTGTTTTAGAAAGGTCAGTTGAAAACAGTGACAGTCAGGGCAACAGATAAGATTTTGGGTCAATTAGTTTTCACTGCAAGCTTTTTGTAACAATTAGTTTTTTTCCTCAGAACTATTTGTCAATTGTTTTTTTTTACAATCTGATTAAAACGTACATATATTTCTGAATCAGATTAGCGCTTGCGCATCATTTTTGGATATTGATAATTCACAGCAATTCTTATTCCAATTAAGTCATTATAAATTCACAGTGACACTGGTTGTTTGTTAATATTAGTATTACGTGTATATTGACAAGCGGATGATGGAGTCATTTTATTTCAACCAGTTTCAACACTCCTGCCTTTCAGTCTCAGAGCATACTTCACATGCCAAACCCTCTCCATCAATGACAAGCAAGTGGAGAAATCACGATGTTATTAGTTTTTGAGACACGGAATCGCAGCGGTGTTTTGAGCCGAATATTTCAGAATCTGTCACCACCTGGGCTATTAAATCTGATAGTTTACTCTTCACAGTGTCTTTTCCCGACATTTTGGGTCTCGTTACAAATTGTAAAATATTGGGCGCGCAAACCGTTTATGAAAGTTTCCTTACCTGTCCGCATTTAACAGAGTACATTTTCCCAAACTTATTTCGGCAGAAGTTACTTTTTTTTGACACCGGCCCAAACCGGTGTCTAAATTAACTAACTGGAAAGATTACGGCCGCACTAAAGGTTACACTACACTTATTATAATTAAACGCGGTACGGCGGAAAAATGGGCAACTAAAACAACGCAGAATCGATTTCAATTCGTTTTCCATTTTCATAATCGTTTTCTGTACGATTAATTTTTAATTTCAATTCGTTTTCTGTAAAATTCAAATCGTAAAAACGATAAAACGAACATTATCTGTTGCCCTGGACTGTAAACACAACTGTATACACAGTTGCCGGGGATGGCGCGTATTTAGATTGCTGATTTAAGTGACGGTTATCAAAACAATTTATCATGGTTGGCATGTGCGATCTAGATGACGATTCCAATCAATTAGCAAACGCAGATGTGTGATCTTGGTATAATTGCTGCCCCTTGTTGACACGCGGTGTGCAGATGGTGTGGTCATAAGAATCAATCAAGGGCTATCAACTGCGTTGTTAATACATGCATCATTGTTGCTTTCATTGTTGAGCGGGATAAAGTGCACCTCGGCAGAACGCAATCTGACAGAAAATTTATTAGCCAAAGACAACAATATCCTCTTGTATGCCAAGTATGAAAATAATAATCTTGTTATTTGATGACAGCTGTTATCAAAACATTTACTAATGCACGATTGAAAACTGCACAAAACATAATTTTAGGTCATTATCTTGTACGATATTGTTCTACAAAATCTTATAACTGCATCTGAATTTCAGATTAAAATATCCTGGTAGTTTTTTTCAATAATCATTCCCATCCCTAATCAAAATGTTACAACAACACAAAACTGTATTAACACTATATGACATGAAAGGTTTAANACTTATTATAATTAAACGCGGTACGGCGGAAAAATGGGCAACTAAAACAACGCAGAATCGATTTCAATTCGTTTTCCATTTTCATAATCGTTTTCTGTACGATTAATTTTTAATTTCAATTCGTTTTCTGTAAAATTCAAATCGTAAAAACGATAAAACGAACATTATCTGTTGCCCTGGACTGTAAACACAACTGTATACACAGTTGCCGGGGATGGCGCGTATTTAGATTGCTGATTTAAGTGACGGTTATCAAAACAATTTATCATGGTTGGCATGTGCGATCTAGATGACGATTCCAATCAATTAGCAAACGCAGATGTGTGATCTTGGTATAATTGCTGCCCCTTGTTGACACGCGGTGTGCAGATGGTGTGGTCATAAGAATCAATCAAGGGCTATCAACTGCGTTGTAAATACATGCATCATTGTTGCTTTCATTGTTGAGCGGGATAAAGTGCACCTCGGCAGAACGCAATCTGACAGAAAATTTATTAGCCAAAGACAACAATATCCTCTTGTATGCCAAGTATGAAAATAATAATCTTGTTATTTGATGACAGCTGTTATCAAAACATTTACTAATGCACGATTGAAAACTGCACAAAACATAATTTTAGGTCATTATCTTGTACGATATTGTTCTACAAAATCTTATAACTGCATCTGAATTTCAAATTAAAATATCCTGGTAGTTTTTTTCAATAATCATTCCCATCCCTAATCAAAATGTTACAACAACACAAAACTGTATTAACACTATATGACATGAAAGGTTTAAAATGCAACGGAATTACGCGAAACATGTTTACTGTGGTAGGTTTGCTAGGTGCACTGGGATATATAAGAGCATGTCCAAAATATTTACTGAAGATATCAACAAGAGTGCATGTACTTACAGATTTAGATGAGGAGGAGGAGGATGAAGATGGCCCATTTGCCATACTACTGGAGGCGTTCTGTAATGTACAATTAATTAATACATAAACATTCTTTTAAAATACTCTTGGCGTAACGAGAAAACAATCATTGTCTAATAATGTGCTCAGATTTCTTTCAATATGGTCAGATTTTCTGTTCATGTGCAAAGATATATGAGCTGCTTCATGCGAAAATGGGTCTTAAGCCATGAGGCCCACATAGCTTCAGACCAGCCTGAGCATATGCGCACTCTGGTCAGGAGCTACCCTGTCTGCTATAAAGTAACGCAAGGTCTGTGGTTTCATAAGTGCACAGGGTAGCTTCTGACCAGACAATTGCGGGCTGGAGATACTCTAGCCGTATATGGCATAAGACCCATTTTCGAATGAAGCAGGTCATATATATTTGCGCTCTTAGTCCGAAAACTAACAATATTTTAGCTCAGTAACATCAAATAAGAAATTTATTTTTCAAATTTAAATGTTGGACTTGAAGTGACCCAATATAAATGGCTGATATAACCAACAAGCCAGAATAGCAGCAAGAAACATAAATAATTTATCAGGTGAATCAAGCAAAACATATTATTCATTAAATTAACTAGAACTTCGCGAGTTGGATGTGTCGCCTGATGGTAATGTGTTAACCAAGAAATTGGCCCATTTCAATAAGTCTAAGTCCAAAATAAGGTCAAGGTCATGTGCATGGAAAGGTGTTGTCCAGATACACATGCGTACCAAATATGAAAGCAATATCTGAAGGGACACAGTAGGTATGAGCCTTTTTCGAATCGCGATCGCAGATTTCAAAACCTGAACGCTGACCTCAAGGTCAAGGGGTCAAAACTTTTATGCGCATGGAAAGGTCTTGTCCAGATACACATGTGTACCAAATATGAAAGCAATATCTGAAGGGACACAGACGTTATGAGCTTTTTTTGAATCGCGGTTGCAGATTTCGAAACCTGAACGCGGACCCAAGTTAAAAAATTTCATGCACATGGAAAGGTGTTGTCCAGATACACATGCATACCAAATATGAAAGCAATATCTGAAGGGACACAGAAGTTAAGAGCCTTTTTTTTAAGTGTGACGCTGCGGCCGCCGCTGCTGCCGCCGCCGCCGACGAAGTTACACCTATACGTCCCCTGACCATAGTCAGGCAACACAAAAAGGACTCTCATACAGAACTTATCTTCACCTGAGTTGTGTTTTATATAACTTCAATTACCAGCACAAATAAATAAGAAATTTAACTTACAGCGGACTCATCCAGTTTCCGTTTCTTCCGAGGTCCTATTGCAGCCAGAGCTGTAAGATTTGCCTCCCTTTGACGCACTTCCTCCATTTCTGCTTGCTGCAGCTGAAAAATGATAACAAAATCATTGCATCATTTCAACATGCAATTACTCTCTATGTTATTTCACATTTTTAATCTCACCTAATAATTTATTTAGTGACACTTTTTGTGTTTGTTTTTTTTTGCATATTTTTCTAAATTTTCATGACTCTTGGAAATTTGATTTTCATTTCCGTTCAGTACACAATTAACAGTCGCTATTTAATTGTTATTAAACGTCATCATTTAATTGCCATTCATTTGCATTCTTAAAACTTAATAGTTCACATGTGTTTATTACCTATGTCTGTATCATATCATACCAAATCAATTTGGCCCACTAATTTACTACTTCCTTTGACAAAAGTGTATCACTACTTACATTACACAATCAATATTTGTGCGCACAACTCAGCCTAAATTAACCTAAAAATTAAGACTTACATCTTTGGCCCTCTGTTTAAGCTTGAGATGTTCTGGATCTTCGTGCTTTGAACGTGACTGCAACAGAAAACATTAACTTTTTTTAATGTTAAGAATGTGTTTGAATCCAGAAACAAACAGAGATACAGTTGGTATCATCTCGGAGTCATTTATGATGCACTACAACTGAAAACAGATTAATTGACCTATTTATGTAATGAATTCCAAAACCTCATTAAATAACTGGAAAATATGAAAGCAACAGAACAAGTTGTTCTTATATAAAATAATTATTTTGTTCAGTTAACTTTAAAGGGATTCAGATTTTCTCTTATTTTCAAAATTTTTAAGTGATTAAAGATGTGTTGACTCACTTAACTTTTTAATCAAACAATTTGTAGGCTTTTTTTCCTTTTAGAATCCACCAAATATTGGCCCTTTCCCAAGTTATAAAGGTTCTCCCCTGATCAATATGTTTTTCCATTACGATAAATTTCTTTCCCATGTATACAAGAATGAAAACAGTTATGGATGAACTTTAGTGGTATTTGCCAATGCTCATGTGCTCGTTTTCCCCACAATGTAAACAGAGCATCTCGAGTTTCACAAAACGATATAGGACTTAACTATTGCTTTGCAACTGTAGTTGGACATGAACAATTTTACCTTTCTATGCACACTTCCCATATGTCATCATTCGAAGATGGCCGACAAAGGAGAAATTAAGTTTTTTGGCCAAAATGACAAACAAGAGGGCCATGGGCCCTAAGGCGCTCACCGGAGACCCAAAGTAACTAGACTATTCTGAAAAAGTGTGAGCTGAATCATGAAGATTGGACCGAATAAGTGACTTCTAGAGTATTAACCTGCTATTTTTATTTGACCTAGTGACATAGATTTAGAGCTCACATGACCCAGTTTCAATGTCAGACGAGATTTTATTGTGACAAATATTCTGACCAAGTTTCATGAAGATTGGCCAATAAATGTGGCTAATATATCTTAAACAAGTTTTCACTATAGCCATATTAGGAAAACTGCCCCGCCCCCTGGCAGCCATGTTTTTCAACAAACCAGAAGAATTTTCTAACTCTACTAAGGAGTCATTAGAACAAGTGTTCTGACTGAGTTTCAGTTAGATTGCACTAAAAATGTGACTTCTAGAGTGTTAACAAGGTTTCACTATAGCCATATAACGAAAAATGCCCTGCCCCCCTGTCGACCATGTTTTTTGATGAAACATAACCATTTTCAAACTCAGCCAAGCTATCATTAGAACAAATGTTCTGACCAAGTTTCATAAAGATTGGACCATAAATGTGACTTCTAGAGTGTTAACAAGGTTTTACTATAGCCAAATAAGGAAAATTGCCCCTCCCCCTGATGGCCATGTTTTTCAACCAACCGGAACCATTTTCGAACTTTTCGAACTTGTTCAAAATATCATTGGTACACATGTTCTGACTAAGTTTCATGAATATTGGACTAAAAATGTGACTTCTAGAGTGTTAACAAGATTTTACTAAAGCCATATAGGGAAAAATGCCAACAGACCGAAACCATTTTTAAACTCAAGCAAGAACTAATGTGCTGACTAAGTTTAATGAAGATTGGACAATAAATGTGACTTCTAGAGTGTGAACAAGGGTTTACAATAGCAATCAGGGTCCTCAATCTATCCAATCTGCCGAATTTCGGCGGCAGTCCCCCACCTGAAAAGTATACTTTTTTCCCCTTTTGGGGGGAAACTTTCCCCCTACATTTTTTTTTTTTTTTTTTTTTAATAAGGTATNTAATATAAAGATGTGTCTCATGATTATTATATCTCAATCATCAAACATACTTAATTATGAAAAAGCAATGAATATAGTGCAAACATGTACAAATATAATAATGAGAGAGTAAGTAAAAAATCCTCCAAAAAGGGAAACGCCGCTAAAATTCCCCCTCATAAGGGCCCTGGGTACCTTCCCCTGATGGCCAGAGAGGGCCCTGGCAATATTAGGAAAAATGCCACACACCCTTGCAGCCAAGTTTTTCAACCAACCAGAACCATTTTCGAACTCGTCCAAGATATCATTGGGACACGATGTTCTGACCAAGTTTCATGAAGATTGGACAATAAATGTAGCTTCTAGAGTGTTAACAAGGTAAATGTTGAAGACGCACGATGGACGACGGACAAAAGGCAATGCCTAAAAACTCACGTGAGCACGTTGTGCTCAGGTGAGCTAAAAACAATCAAATAAACGAAGAACATTATATCATTGTAAAGGATTAATAAAATACATGTGTCCATCAACCCTGGAGAATATGTTTTAGGTACAAACGAGATTAATAAATATGTGTGTCTTTCAAACCTGCAGAATATGTTTTAGATACAAACAACAAATATTTATTATTGATTTATGCGGTAAAAGAGTGTCACATAAATGACATTGTTTGTGAATTTGAGTTCAGTCTACTTGCACAGAAAACAAGAGCACCGCATAGCGGGTGCCAACGCTCGGCTGTGGGTGCTTGGATTTTGTTTTTTTTACCTTTGACCTTGAAGGTCATCATTGACCTTGACCTTTTCACCACTCAAAATGTTCAGGTCTTTGAGATACACATGAAAAACCAAAAAAAAACAAGTGATGTGTTTGTGAAACACTTTGTCCCCTTTTGAGCGATTTTGACCCATATATTTGACCTTTGACCTTGAAGAATGACCTTGACCTTTCACCACTCAAAATGTGCAACTCCATGAGATACACATGCATGCCAAATATCAAGTTGCTATCTTCAATATTGCAAAAGTTATGGCCAATTTTAAAGTTTTCGGACGACGACGACGACGGGGAAGGACGAGCTGGCTATGACAATACCTCGGGTTTTCTTCTTAAACAGCCGAGCTAAAAACATGTTACAAGATAATCCTATGAAACTGGAAAATGACAAATTGAAACATGGTTAAATTAATATTTAAGTGGATCTGTGTAGTCAGATTGATATTTATATTTTGGCTTATTATGATTTGCCACTCTTTACAGTTTTCAGTAATGGCATGTAATTGAAATGGAGGATATTAAAATGCAAATAAGGGCATTAAATATATTTATTTAAAATTGAGCTTACTTTTTTTCCCAAATCAGGCTTTTCGTTCTTTTTTTTTGCAATAAAAAAAACCCTTCTTGATCTATCATGCCGACAAGGGTTGTGAAGATTCCGCTCTTACCTTGGCAGCCCTCCGAAGCATTTCCTTTTCCTGTTCATCGTGCCGCTTACGTTCCAGTACATCAAGCTCCTCCAGAAATTTCAGCTGCCCTTTCACGTCCACAGATGAAGCAAACGTTTCGTTGATCTAAATGATAACAATAAATAAATGTACAATATATATCTTGCATAATCCAATGACAGTGGTGGGTGGGGGGCCGGGCCGGCTTGCTGGCATCCTGGACCTGGCCTGCCACCACATAACTCGTGAGAAGAGTAGCCATTTAACAAGAGATGTTTGAAAACATGTATGCCTCCAACTCCCAACTTGAAAGACTTATTAATGATGTCAATCTCAAAGTTATTAATCTGAGAGTCCTAGTGCACCTGACAGGCACATTTTTTAACAAACCACATTCATGTTTCAACTGAGATGTCATAACAACACAATTTCTAAATGTTTTCAGCAAGTAACATGATGATTTGGTAAAAAAAAAGGTTGCTTCTAGCCTTCAAATGGTGATTTTTTTCAATTGACCTGAACCATGTCTAACTTGCTGGAAATATCATTAGAATAATATTCTGAGGAATGAACAAACAAATGTGACTTCCATAGTTTTCTCAATTTTTTGTCTTAAATTTGACCCAAGTGACCTACTTTTTGACCCCATGTGACTCAGTTTCAAACTGTGTTGAGATATCATTGGGACAAATGTTCTAACCAAGTTTCACGTTTGGGCAATAAATGTGGCCTCCATAGAGTGATCACAAGTTTTATCTTTAATATTGATCTAATGATCTGATGTTCACAAAGCAACTGTTAACGACAGACAACGCACAACATACACAAGACGGTGATGGTGGCCCTTAAGCGCTCACTTGAGTTCAAGGTACACTAATTGTCAAACACTTGACTTGGTGACCTATTTTTTTTACCACACCTAAGCCATATTTAATCATGACCTTGATACTGTAAAGATAAACATTCCAACCATTTTTTATCAAGATTTAGTCATAAATGTGGCCACTATAGTGGTAACAAAGATTTTCTAAGCTTTGACCTGCTGACCATGTTTATGGATGCGTGTGAACCAGATCCAAATTTGACCTAGATTTTAACAGGATAAACATTCTGACCAAGTTTCATTAAGATTGATTTATAAATGTGGCCAAGTGTAAACAAGGTTTTCCCAACTAAATTACCTGGTGACTTTGTCATTGGACGCATGTGACGACCCAGATTAGAACTCTGTCTAGATATTGGCATGATTAACATTTTAATCAAGTTTCATCAAGATTGAGCCATAAAGTGATAAAAAGGTTTTTCTAATATCTGAGTCTTCCAGAGCAATCTCCGGAGAAAATTGCAGGGACATTTTTAAGATATTGTTTCAAATTGTTAAATCAAGAAAATAATGGAACTCAATGGATTACAAAAGTAGAATATAGAAAATGTTGGAACTCAAAGAAGGATTGCAATAGTTTAATATTAAGATGTGTAGCCACTTCACGAATGAATCAAAGTTCACCTTATATATTTCCATTCTCTGTTCAGCTATTGTTGACAATTTCTCCACAATGTGTCTCAGCCTTTCCTGCGTGGCATGGGACACCAAGTTGGCCACATCCGTAGGCACTTCAGTGATACCATGCTTCTTAGCTGAAGCAAGAACATACTGGTAGTTTTATTGAAAAATATACAATTGACATCATTTCTTGTTAGTATTTTTTTAATATATAACGTCTATTACAACTAGGGTAACTGACATTTTGTAAATTGTTCAGGATTTCATATTTTCCGAAATACAGTAAGAGCACTTGCGTTATTTTTTCAATAAAAAAATGTCAGTGTTGAAATTATGGTAACTTCTCCTTTCTTAATTATTTATGGTTTTAAAAAAGACATCTCAATTTGGAGTTTTGATTTTCAAATTTTGTTATAATACTAATCAGAAAATTGGAATATGGTAAAATGTTTTTTATTTTAATAAAACAGTTTTTTGCTTCTCCTGATTTTTTTTTTCAAACTGTCACTAACGCTACTTTTTACATTCAGAAAATGACATGTGTTCCTCATTTCAATTTGGAAAATTCGTTAAAAACATTACTTATACCATTAATATTTTAACATTTGATGTATGTCACCTTAATAAACACAAAAATAAAACAAGAGGCCCATGAGGGCCTGAATCGCTCTACTGGCTGGAATGTCAATGGAATGGAAAGTCATCATGCAAGGGAATACTGAAAGCACAAATCCTTTCATCCTTGCCAAATGAATTATCAGATGGCTTATATTTTATTTAATTTTAAATTTATAATTGCAACCAATTAAACAACCTACTTAAATGCCTCGGACCAATACAAATTCAAGGGGCGATAATTCTGGACTTTTTACTCTGATGTAACCCATTTTCAATAGGGTTTGAGTCCTTATTAATATAAAGACACTGAACAAGTTTGAAAAGAATCGGATGAAAACTGTGGAGTTTATCGCGCAAAGAAGAAAAAGTCTAACGCACGCACGGACGGACGGACGGTCTAATGTAACCCATTTTCAATAGGGTTCGAGTCCTCATGAATATAAAGACACTGTACAAGTTTTAAAAGAATCGGATAAAAACTGTGGAGTTTATGGCGTAAACAAGAAAAAGTCTACACACGCACGGACGGACGGTCTAATGTAACCCATTTTCAATAGGGTTCGAGTCCTCATTAATATAAAGACACTGAACAAGTTTAAAAAGAATCGGATGAAAACTGTGGAGTTTATCGCGTAAACAAACAAAAGTCTAACGGACGCACACACGGACGGACGGACGG
>VMBQ01009607.1:11887-30802 GCA_007657795.1 Dreissena rostriformis
TGTCCGGAGCCATATCTTGGAAGTGCTTTGGCGGATTTCATTGAAACTTGGTATGAGTATATATATGGATAAGACGATGATGCACGCCAAATGGCATTGTACACCATCTGTTAATAACGGAGTTATGGCCCTTTGTATCTTGAAAAAATGCTTTTTACTATAGGCACTTTTGTGTCCGGAGCCATATCTTGGAAGTGCTTTGGCAGATTTCATTGAAACTTGGTATGAGTATATATATGGATAAGAGGATGATGCACGCTAAATGGCATTGTAAACCATCTGTTAATAACGGAGTTATGGCCCTTTGTATCTTGAAAAAAATGCTTTTTACTATAGGCACTTTTTGTCCGGAGCCATATCTTGGAAGTGCTTTGGCGGATTTCATAAAAACTTGGTATGAGTATCTATATGCATAAGAGGATGATGCACGCCAAATGGCATTGTACACCGTCTGTTAATAACGGAGTTATGACCCTTTGTATCTTGAAAAAATGCTTTTTTCTGTGACAAAGCTCTCAATTGGCTAGGGATATCAATTCAACGAATTTGCTTGTTTTTTTATATGCTTTATAATGTCCTATACCAATCTGAGTATTTACATGAAAGGTTAATATTATTCAGAAGATGTTGAGAAGTCATGAGTCAAATACGCTGACTCAAGTTTAAGGTCAAAGGAATCTCGGCGGGAGATGTAGATGTCTTTAGGACTGTCTTTTATTTCTTAAACACGCACTAAAGTACACTTCACTGTAAAGACATAATTAGAATCTCAAACTTCATTGATTTAAAGATGAAGTCAGCAATGTAAATTTGTGTAAAAGAGCATTGAAATGATAAACACAAACATTCATGGAGGAATTCTTAAATTAATGTCCACCGTAAAAAAAGTGTTAACTTTCAAGTCTTACCTGATACAAGCTTACCTTAATGAACACACTTACTGCTGTTTAAACTGCTGATTAACAATTCAAACAGAAGTCCAGAACAAGACCACAGTGTAATGAGATTTTACTTTTTACTTCATTCGCAAAATATTTGTCCAATGAACATCATTTTTGCATTATCTTTGTTTATCAGCCTTTTTTCATTCCCATGCATGGCTATGAAATTCATTCTGATGTTTAAAAAATCAAAACTGTTGGTTGTTTATTGGACAATAAGCATTTATTAATGGAAAATTATTTCTTAATAGATCATGAACATATTTCTTTCTAAGATCTTTTTGATAAAACAAAGAAATTGAGCATTATTTAAAGGTTTTAAAGGTAAACCTCGTGTCTACACATTAAAGTATTTTATGTAGAATTATTGGTTTTATCAAACAAAGTTTGCCATTCAAATTAGGTGGGTTAGGGTGACTGATAATTTTTGATAAATGGTCCAATTCTTTTAGGACTTACTAATGATTACTGTAAACATGTAAATACTTCGACAGACCAATACACTTGGTTGGTAAATGAACATGATCAGACAGAATTTTTGTAGGGATTTTTATACTTAACACATTGTAAATGTTTGATTGTGTTATTGAAGAATCAGTGTATCGTTGATGGATTAAATTGATTAAAGACAATCGTTGAAAAACAAACAATACTTCATGATCGTGGAGGTTTTATACAGGTTCATTACACTTTAGCAATTTATTTGTTATTAAGGGCACAAATTAATCTTTTCTTTGTCATCGATGGCTTCGGAAATGGCATGAATTATTACAATGACTGCTGTAATAGGTTATTAAGGATTGAGATATTATCTGGTGTTCGTAAGCCATCTGAATTTAATATTGGAAGTATTAAGTGGGACTTAAGCGTTAAATTAAACGCACCTGACTGCTTGTTTCCTTCAGGGCTTTGGTTTTGTAAATATTATAATGTTGTTTTTTGAAGCTTTAATTTTCGGTGCATTTTATTTGTTTTTATTGAAATGTGTATGCTTGGAGTATTGCAGACTGATTTGGGCCTAAATATTTGTTTTTTTAAATTTGTTAATGAATTGTAAAGATATCTATAAATCATTTGAATTTGAGATACCAATANATACAATTAAACCTCCACGGCTTTGATTGAATGATGTACCCCCACCCACACCATAGGTAAAGATAGTTTTATAATGATGTGATGCGTATTATGGTGGAATACCAACGCATACACAAGCACAATGAAGTTTTCATTGAGATTAACTCTGCTATTAAACAAGTCTACAAAATGGTCTTATCAACAGGATACATACGGTAACGTTCAAGTTCATAAAATATTCTAGTCCGATAATTAAACATAGGGCGGGCTTCCTGACCCTTTCGGGCCTCGCCCGCGATTCAAACGTTGTATGCTGGTGAATCATCGGTTCAAATATAAACACCACACACATACATATCTGTGAGTTTTAAAAAAATAATCGTATTTATGATACCAATTTTAATACGTTCATGTATATATAAAGCTGCAGATTTGCTATTCCTTCTTGCATTTCATCAACATAATTGTAGCTATCAAAGCAAGACAGATTGATCTTACTGGTATGAGAAGCCCATATCTCGAACAAGAAAATAATATCATTACTTGTAACATGTTCTGCAAAATCAGGATTATCCATTTTCTGTCCAGTTAGCCTATTCTTATTCCAGCTAAGGATCTGTACACTACCAACCTGGAAGCCCTAGTCCATGATCAAACGGTCGTCGATATATTGGATAAGATAAGATATCCAGGCATTCTTCCCCGGCCGCTTTAATCTGAGTTACAAGCTTTAAACTTATGTCAGTTTTTTTCTTTCGTGTACTGCTCATTTACGTAGGAAATAATCCCCTTCGACATTTGCTCCCGTTTGAAGAACGAAACCTCGTTTGTTAAACTCATGAAACTTCGCCACTATGCTTCTCGGATTTCCATGCAGACTGGTACCTATTCTGTGAGCCATTTCAAGCACTTTCAAAAAGAAAAATGATCTTGATGCACATGCTTAAAGGGTCGTCCCCGATTATCCTGTTCAGCTCGAGAAGACTCATCCGGAAAGACACTTTCTGCTTTTTATGGCGTTATCTGTATCACTGAAGTTTTCTCTTTCTTTAAATGCATTGTAGCCGGAAAGTACCTTAGTGGATTTTGCCTTAGAACACTTCTCAAGCTGACATTAAACTCACATGCAATTATCTGGGTTTTGAACTTGAATTGATGTGTGTGTATTCTTTCGGAGTTATTGTGAGTTTACTACTTTACCTGTATTAATTCAATAATTCGATTTTTGTCACAGAGAATTAAAAATGATCAGGTTTGAAAAAATAATGAAGTTCTTTCATGACACTCGCTTATTTTTGTAAGAGCAGGGACCGTTCTGTAACGCACTGTCAAAAGCAACCTACAGAACATTCTAGTGGGGAAGGGGGGAGGGGTTCAAGTACATTTGAAGAATCCCGTTGCACTCGTAAAAATGTTCTTCAATTTTTTTATATTTCAGGCTTCAAAAAATCTCCGGATAGTGGTTCTGTAGTTACATAATTTCTACATTCACCAACTATTTTCTAGATTTCGCTGGACGGACGCGTGCTGACTACGTACCACAGTGTCCTTGACCCTAGCGTTGCGAGAAAGTTGAACTTCTGGTTTACAAGTCCAGAGGATTTCATCACACTGAATCGCATCGAGTTTATAAACGTTTAATATTTATGATTTGGACCTAAGACCTGCAAGTCAACGGACATTGTTTTAAGTTTTCTATTCTATTTTTTATTTAAGTCAATATCTTATTTCTTTGTTTTTTTATGACATTAAGTTCTTTTATTACAGTGCGTCCTATATGCCTTTTTACGGTGAGAATGAAAAATGATGTTACCAACCGAAAATCTTATACATGTATGGGCCTTATATTTGCCTGTGCAACCTTTCTATACTAGTGAGATAGATAATTATACATGTATAATGTATTCAGACTATTTTGATTAACGTATATGATGTCATAGGTGTATATCTTTCTAAGAAGAATCATACACCGGATGATAGCGTAGGCTGATCGAAAGGGGCGAGGGTGGGTGTGTTGTGGAAATAGGCGGCGTACTGTCTCTAAAAGGATGCAACGTTCACATTGTATAGCATCAGTACCGTATAATAAAAGTTTTAACAATTTATTGCTTCAATAAAGTATTCGGAGTAATATTATGTTGCGTTTTGAAATAATAGTTTAAAGAGATATGTTAGATCGATGCGTGACATACTAATAAGCCAGATATCTTACGAAAGGTAAAGAAATCGGGGCAAGAATTCCGGTAGCAATTATAAATCTATTACGAGAGTTTCCATTATGAATTTAACTATGTTCTGGACTGTGCACAAAATAATTTAAAGGAATAAAATTCCAATCATATGTAG
Organism: Dreissena rostriformis; assembly: GCA_007657795.1. Lineage (NCBI taxonomy): Eukaryota > Metazoa > Mollusca > Bivalvia > Myida > Dreissenidae > Dreissena > Dreissena rostriformis. The sequence goes on from VMBQ01009607.1 coordinate 16,249, forward strand.
TGGGTGTGGGGTGGGGCACATGACATAGAAAGTCAAAATAGGTGTATTATCCATTTATTGACGTCGACCAATAGAGTCACATTACGAAAAGAAGACATATACAAAAACGTGGACAACATTTTTACAAACATAACAAAACATGTGATACCATGACATATGATTGAAATGAATATCAAATTAATTCACACACATTTCACAATACAATAAAAGGTTCTATCAATATGAGCACTATATTAACTCAGCATGTTTTAATACTTATTGTCCATGAGATTGAAATTGCGTCCACTAGAGGGTCTTGGCAAATGCAAGCATGGTCGGTAAATGTGCAGTCTCTAACAAAGGTTTTCAGTGCTGACCAAGGAGAATATTGCATCGGAGAAATCAATGATTTTCATTGGACAGCTATTGCATCCGTCTGATTGGGTAAACGCCCATTGTATAGAGGACAGACTTCCCACAAAAAGTAAATGTAAATTATATGAAAAGAAAGTTAATACATTGTCCTGTACTACATAGTTCCCCTCTCCTTCATATTATCTCCAGACATTTACAAATTTAAGTCATTACAAACACATCTTAATTGTTAACGTGTTTTCCGAAATGTTTAAGTAAAATAAAACGCATAGATTATAAGGTACTGTACTGCTACTTAAATAAAGCAAATGCAAACAAAAATGTATTAGTTTTAAAAATTAGCAAGCTTAACCTTGATGTACACTTAAAATAGTTTAATACAAAGCTATACATGCTAGCTCAATTATACTTTAAAGCAAAGAGGAAATACATAGAGATAATTTTATTCATACAACTTTCAACAATATTAGCTGTATAAAACTCAATAAAAAATAACAGTATCAACTTTTAAAAACATTTAGAAAATATGATAACACACAACATCGCAACAACATACACCTTACACTTACACCAAACCTACATCGCAAACACGTCTATATTAGTCTCAAAATTTAACAAATCAACAATGAATCTTAAGCATAATATGCAAGGCAAAGAAACAAGACTACTTGAAAATTACATCATAGAGATTACATCATTTGTCTGTGTTAAGAGCCCTTTAATTTAAGTAATATGTGCACAATGACTTAAAAAGAATATTTTGATTTATTAAATCATCTTGCAATGGCATTATCAAATAGCGGTTAACATCGTAATGATAAATGACATATGATCAAATCGATTAAAATGCAAATTTGTAACTTTGCACGAATATTCAAAATTCTGATATTTCGAGAACAAACACAAATACATATAGTTGTAAGCATGATTTGAAATACTTAAATCATCAAACAGATACGCAAAGGACCTCCTTTAAAAAAAATCAATAACAAATTGCCCATACATTTATTCCTGCCCATGAAACAAATATACAAGAAAAATGTTTTGAAACCAAATTTGGTATTAATAACACCTTCAAACGCACATAAAAAACGCAGTTACAAACACCCAAAAAGCAAACATAAGAAAAGAGCATTACCATTTTAAATGTATAAAAGCATCAGGTGTAGAACATTTGAATTCTATTTCACCGCTAACAATGACAAACCTAGAGACTAGACTGTATTGACAAATATACTTATAGCAGAAATGTCTAAATCAAAAATATATGTTGATATTTATGCCGCATACTATCAACATTAGTAAACTGTTAAACTTAATTACAAAACTATAGCATTATTTCAAATGAGCTCATGATTCTCATGACCAATACAATGTCATTTTTATGAGGTGTATAAACTCGAATAGAAATCTGAAATTACAATATGCCAAGACTAAACAACGACAAATATTTCTGGAAGAATTAATGAAAAACTTCATAATTGCCAAACTATTTCAACAATGACAATATTTCTAGTAAAACTACAATTCGCAATCAAATGCAAGAAGGCAATACCACAAATCAACTATAGCATGTCATTTTTATTTTGTAAATTTAACCTCAGGTTAATTTAAGGAAAACTAGCGGTGACGAAAACATATAACAATACTGTTATCAACAGTTAACAGAAAATCATTTACAGAAATGAAATTCACTAATTTAAAAAATGCTTTCTTAAATACTTACAGAAAATTCTAAGGTTAAAAAGTAATACAAGATTCTAAAGGACTGATATCAAACCGATCTCAAAAACCGTTAGGATGCATCTAAAAAATAAATTGCCACGCGACATATATTTTCGCGATGCTATTTATCTCCACTGAACACTCATCTTGCCCCGTGTGTTGCCTCCGTTTGTTTCCTTTTATCCGGCTTCAGTGTCTTTACCAAACACAATTTTCGTAAACATAACCCGTCTAAAATGTAATATGATAATAGGTGCTACCTAATTTACGGGCAAAAGCTTATTTGATGTTTGTTAAAGATAACACGGGTAATATATGTCTGCACATTATCATGCAACAAAACATTTAATTTCTTTACATAACAATATGTAATTGAGCAAAGCAATAACATGTAATTTGTTTTAATCAAAAACAAGTTTATGAAGCTATGCTTATATTTATCCATGTAAAAACGTTTTGGTTATATTTCTTAAGTATATTTTTCATGATAATTTAAAGATCCTCTCTCTTTGGTTAGTTAAATACGTTGTGACTGTTTATTTTTGTACAAAACTGTGAATGGTTGTAAACAATATTTAAACTTGTACCCGATCATTTTGTACTACAGTAAACAGTTTCATACTGTAAAAAAAACTGTGCTTACATAAACAAAGGGTATTGCCTAATTAAAATGGGTATTTTATTGATTAATCTTTTGTTAAATATTTTAGCAAATGGTCTGTCAAGCGCTTGGCGTCACACACTGCATACATTATTCGGCACAGCAAAACTGACCGGATGCTAAATACTCAACAACGATGCCATTCTGGATCTATCGAACTTGCCAGGGATGGAAATAAATGCAATTATGGCCTTGAAATATTCAATAGTTCTGTTGAATTATTGTAATGTATCATTAATAGACTGTAAAGAAACTGCAGTTATAATGAAGAGTGTATGTCTGTCATCAAAAAGCAGTTTGAGCATAATACATCAGATGTGCAAACAATAGTGAAAAAGAAGTGAAATTAACAGCTAGCAGATAAAAAACATGTTAAATTTATGTTTATACTAATAGTGCCCATGCATTTATATAACTTTTTATGTAAGTCTAGTAGTTAATAACAAGCATACCACAAGCAAGGTAGCGCACTCAGTTTTGGGATCATTGTGTTTTTAAGACTTCTAGTAAGACATTACACTTTTAAACAATATTAACTAGCGTGTTTTACTATAGAATTTCATATATATTGTGTAATTGAATGTTATTTTTTCTGTCCCATGATATAATGGCAAAATTGTGAATATTGTAATTGCAAAAATGCCTGTTGCTCTTCGACATATACTTTTTATGCTTGCATAAATAATAATTTGACACATCGTGCTGTTTTTATGTTTATGTTTGTTATGTTTCATCAGTTTATGCCATGAGCAATACTTTAAGACCGCTTTATATTCCTTCTTCTACTTCTTCTCATAAAGTACAGGGCTCCTCTGGAGCATCGACGCACCTAAGGCTAAAGAAAAAGACCACTTTCAAGCTCAATGCAAACATTCCGGTAATCAATTTGTGTACTTGTTTGGCTCTAATTGAATACCAATAGTTTTCCGTTTTACTTTTGCAGGGTTTTCATTTAGATCTGGGAATAAAATAAGGTAAACACCCGGCTCCTTTTTTAAAGCTAAACCCGAATATATACATTCGTATAACATTTTTAAAAACAGATAAAACGTTGATGAATCCAAAACTATAATTAAAGTTCAGAAAAGATAGCACCAGAAAATAAATGGAAAAAAGGTGTATTCAATAGTAAATAAATTTCTGCTGTACAGAAAAAACTCATTCATGTGCAAAAAATATGTACTCTGTTTGGAAATCCCAATACGTATGTGCAGACTCGTTCATTCGACACAAAGACACAATTACGAGTTTACGTGTCTGTATGCTTGTTAACTTGCTCGTTTCATTGTAGTAAACACTATTTGATTTATGGTACCATATGAGGATTATGAATTAATTTCAGTTAACATTCCACAGTCATAATAATATGTTGGGTTAGGAAGGAGAGAATTCAATGTTGACAATGAAATTATATAAAAAATGATCATCTCCCCTTCTATTTCATCTTCCGTCTTCAACTTATTGAAATCCCTGCATATGTTCAAGAAACATAAAAAACAATTTTTATGATAAAATACATATATTTTGATTGTTTAGAAAATAATTTTCTTTCTCGCTGGACAACAACTTCGCATAGGCATGTTTGTCAACAAATTACATTCAGTTATTCGTTTTTCGCAGGGTCTAGATGAAAGCATGGATGTCACACTGCTGTAAATATACACATGTAAAGATAGATAAAATATATGTTGTTATGGAAGGGATTTAAAAATGCCCAATAATTTATAATCAAATGTATCATGATATTTAAACCTTTATTTTTCTTCAAACGCAGTACCTTTCATCTATTCAAGAGATTTTTAAGATTGAATTTTCAAATATTGTTTATTTAAAAAGTGAACAACCACAAAACTTGATATTAAAACGTTTAAAAACAATACTAGTGATCTATCTTTCTATCTATCTCATAGTACTGCCTCACGCCTCTCGCGAGCATTATGGGCAGGGTGCGTGTTGGCTGTTAGTAAAGTAAAAGAGTAAAAGCTGAGGGATATATGTTTCAGCAAAGTGAGAATTTGTGCAATAAAAAAGATAGTGATGTTAGGTGATTAGGAGATTAAAAAGTCATGTAGTATACAAGGGATAAAAATGGATAAAAACAATTCCCATGGGTTTAATGGCTAAGTTTGGCTACTGCCTGCTTGAAGCTCTCAAGATCAGGCAGCGTTACGACGGGGTGGGGTAACCTGTTCCACAGGACTGTGATGTGGAGGAAGAAGAAGTACTTGAAATAATAATAACCTGTGTGGACTTGACGGAGACTGAGGAGATGCATGTGTCTGTTTAACCTGGTTGGGACTTCAAGATATGATGGGAGGGATATGGCCACAAGATGGTGATATACTTTGTAGAAAAGGACGAGTTTAGCATCTATACGTCTGTTCTCGAGGGTGCGCCAGTTGAGTGATTTTTGCAGATGTGTGACACTGGTGTAGTGGGAGTAGTCATTTTTAACCCATCTGACTGCTCGCCGCTGAATCATTTCTATGTTGTGATTGTTGACCTGAGTGTGTGGTGACCATACGGGGGAAGCATATACAAGTTGGGGACGTACTAATGTTTGATATGATAGTGATTTGACCTTTTCATATTTTGTCTTGATGTTACGTTTGAGGAAACCTAATGTTTTGTTTGCATTTGTTGTGATCCTGGAGATATGTGTGTTCCAACTTAAATCATGGCAAATGTCAACACCAAGGTATTTTGCGTCCTTAACTGGGGATAAGGTTTGACCGTGGAGCTTGTAGGGGTGCTCAATGGGCTTACGATTCCGTGTGACATGGAGAACCTGGCACTTGCCAGGATTAAACTCCATGTCCCATGATTTTTCCCATTTCTCTAGTTTGCAGAGATCGTTTTGTAGCGTTTGGCAGTCTGCCTCAGATGTCACTGTTAGGTAGATGGCAGTGTCATCCGCAAAGAGGCGTACTTGGGATGTAACCAGGGAAGGGAGGTCATTGATATATAAGAGGAAGAGGAGAGGGCCGAGGACAGATCCCTGTGGAACTCCAGAGGTAACTGGGACTTGGTCAGACTTAGTGCCATCTACTACGACTGATTGGGATCTGCCAATTAGGAAGGACTGGATCCAGGATATGGTCTGGTCAGAAGCACCATGTTCCTTAAGTTTGTATAGTAATTTGAGGTGGTTGACTTTGTCGAAGGCTTTACTAAAATCAAGAAGGATTAAGTCGGTCTGTTTGCCTGATGCAAGAGTTTTTGCTAAGTCATCGACTAACTCCACAAGCTGAGTCTCACAGGATCGCCTTTCACGGAACCCGTGTTGCAGCTCGTAGAGTATGTCGTGTTTGGTGAAGTGTGTGGATAGGCTAGATGCGATAATGTGTTCTAGGAGTTTGCATAGAACACATGTCAGTGATATGGGCCTATAGTTTGCTGGGTCGCTAGTGTCACCTTTTTTAAATTGAGGGGAGACGTTTGCCTTCGTCCAATCGGATGGAAGTTGACCAGAGTCTAAGGACTTTTGAAATATTAGTGACACTAGGTCAAGGATCTCATGCCGGAGCTCCTTGAGGACAATGGGTCTGATCATGTCTGGGCCGGCAGCCTTATCCACTTTAAGGTTTTGGAGTAGTTTCATGATGCCTTTGGGGTCGATTACTATTTTGGGCATGGTGGGGTAAGTTGAATTTCCTAGGGTATTTCTGCATAGTTGTGATAGAGACAGAGGGGAGACTCCTGAGAAGACAGATTGAAATTGCCGGTTTAGGATGTTAGCTTTACCAAGGCTTTCTGAGATAAGGTTTCCACTTGTCTGACATTTGAGTGGGGAAACACCTTGAGCGTCTTGTTTGGCATTCTTTATGATGGAATACAGCTTTTTAGTGTTGAATTTGTTGGAGTGAGTGTCTGCATGTTGTATATCTAGGATGTGTTCAATGTATAGTTCATATGACCTTTTTATTTTGGATTGAATGAGGTGTTTGATGGTTCTGAATTTCCTAGTGTAGGGGTTTTGACCTTTGTGTTTTTTGACCTTTTGGAATAGGGAGTCCCTTTTTCTTATTAGTCTTTTTATGTCTTGGGTAACCCAAGGGAGAAGTCTTTTGGAGCCTACTTTTTTGATGGGGACAAATTTTGAGATACCTTCCTGGATAAGGGCCTTAAATTGGTTCCAGAGTTCATCCACTGATGAGGTCTCTGCATTTTGGAGGATGTTGACTTTGGAGGTATTGATGAAGGATTTGAAGTCATCCCATTTGGCTTTCTTGAATAATGGGATTTCCCTCGGGGCTTGTCTATTTATTTGGGGTTTTAATCTGGCCTGGACGATAACTATGTCATGGTCGGAGATGCCTGCTTGGACATTTACATGGTTGACTAATGTTGGGTTGGAAGTTAGGAAGAGGTCTAGCGTGTTGTCATTACGGGTGGGCATGTTGACCATTTGTGTAAGGCTGTGATCATTGAAGATTTCAAGAAGCTTGTCATAAGACTGGGGAAGGCTACAGTTAGGTTTGGCTATTGGGATGTGATCAGAGTCCCATGATAGTTTGGGGGTGTTAAAGTCACCAAAGATCCATTTGGTTCCTTTAAGGGGCCTTGTGAGTTCAAGTGACCTGCCAAGCTCAATGATACTCTGGAGATCATTTTCGTTTGGTCTGTAATAGGCAGCAACATACAGGGGTTTGGACATATTCATATTTATTTTGACCCATAGAATTTCACAGGATGTGGTGAGTTGTTGCTGTACTGAAGACGTAAATTTATTTTTGACCAGGATAAATACTCCACCTCCTTTACCTTTTTTCCTGTCATTACGGTGGGGGGTGTAGCCTAGTGAGGATGGGAAGATTTCACTTGTGAGGTGGTCATTATTTAACCAGGACTCGGTACCCACAACAATATCAGGGTTGTGGGTATCGAGTAGAACGTGGAACTCCTGTATTTTGTTAACAATAGATTGACAGTTTAAATACAAGACCTTAAGGTTGGCATAGGGTGAGCTTTTAGATTTTACCTTGCTTTTTATTTTGACAGGAGTTTGTATTTCATGGGGTAGTGACGTGAAGCTATTTCGTTGACTGATGGGGGAGCTAGAGGTGCTGGATATGTTTGATATGTTTATGGAGTCGCAGTGGGTGCACATCCACGAGAATGAGACATCTAGGTTTAGGAGGTGATTGTATGTGTTGTCTCCAACACCTTGGCATGCAATATGGTGCCAAGTTTGACATTCGTCACACTCAAGGGCTTGATCAGAGTCTAGGACATTAATGCCACAGCTTCCACATGGATAACTGGGCTCTGGGCCTGGATTAAGCTCGATGTCTGCTGAGAGGGATAGTAGAAGTNTACATTATTTTGATTATGTTAAATCAGTTTATGATTGAATCAACAGCTTACTTTGACTTGAGACATAAGATGGAATAACCTGTTTCCTGGGTAGGACCAGTACTTGGCATCTTAAGGGTTATTTAAAGAACACTTCCACTTAAGGGATCAATGCCGAGACCCCCAAGTCACTAAGCGGACACCATATCTACTACGCCGCAGCCACCGAACCAGCTTTAAATTCCAGAGGCTGAAAAAGCACACAATAAAGAGATATTAAATGTTAAAGCTTGGCAGATGTAAAATGCTTTTTTTTCATCAAGCAAAACATAAGATTTATTTTGGCTGAGTTACTTTATTAATGAAACAATTATAATGTTTTGTACACAATAATGGCCAAATATTTATTACGATACGTGGTTATCAAATAAGCTTTTGCCCGTAAATTAGGTAGCACCTATTATCATATTAATTTTATACCATTACAATATGGCGGCACTTATGTTTTCAGCCACCCCTAGGTTATAATTTATCCTTTTTATTTAGAAAACAACGTATTTTTGATCACAATTATACTCTTTTTAAAACAAGGCAGTATATATTCGTACAAATTGTGTTGATTGAAATCGCTGTCACTCTACTGTATCTTTATTTTCGTCAAGTATTGAACTCGCATAATGTTCCGGATTATTGTTTTTCGGATAGCCATTTGCGTAAGGTCATAAGGCCTGGTTGTTATTTAATGATTTTGTTCAAAACCTTCGTTCTAATTTAAATCATTTTAATCAAACTTATTTACTTTTAGTATCAAGAAAGCTGTTGCTTTAATAAACAAGCTGGATGACGGAAGATTCCCATTGGTGCTGTCAAGAATTACATAAAAACTGCATCTCAAGGTAATTGCTTTAAAAGGTAAAACCTTCTCAAAAACTACAATGGCAGGGGTTTAATATTTGGTGTCTAACACCATACAACAGGTATTGATCCTTTACTAAGCTTGTCCAAACCATGCATCTGGTGTCATCTTCTCTGAACGGTACAGGGTTTAGATCTCAGATCCCAGATATTTGATATTTGGTATGTTATATCAGTTAGTCACTAAGTGGTCCTTTTAGTTGTTCTCAAATGCTTTGAGCTAGTTTCTTTTATAAGTGCATACGTGCAGCTCAAAGTTGTTTCTGGAAAGAATATAATATGTCTCACATATGTCTATAAAATCAATTTCAATTAATTTAATACATCGTAACAAACACAAAACCTGGTTACCATCAACATCAATTTGCTTGTCATTTGTGGAGAAATAATTAAAACAAAAACTTGATAAATAAACGTTATCAAATCGAAAGCCGAAGTTTTGAATTGACGATTCAATCTATCTTACAGAGGTTCCGGAGATAGTGGATGTATTACCATTGGTTGATTAGACACAAGATCTAGCTCACGGAAGATTCAGGAGATATTCGATAGGGTATTTTCGTATTCGGAATACTGGGCAGATTTTCGTGAACCATTGATGTGTTTGCAAATTTGGATTAATATCATTATTATGTGAGCCCACCATACCACGTATGTTGTTTTAATTGGGACATTAGTGATAAATTGTGTCGTGTTCTGAGAAAACTGGGCAAATTGCTTGTGCGTAAATTGTCATTCCAGATTAGCCTGTGCAGTCCGCACAGGCTAATCAGGGACGACAATTTCCGCTTTTATGGAATTTTTCGTTTAAATGATGTCTCTTCTTAGGGAAAATCCAGTGTAGGCGGAAAGTGTCGTCCCGAATTAGCCTGTGCGGACTGCACAGGCTAATCTGGGATGACACTTGACGCACAAGCATTTTGCCCAGTTTTCTCAGAACAAGCAAAAATTTATGATCTGATACTGTTTATTTATGCCAGAAAATATTGCTAAGAGGTATACTTTTATATTTTATATCACTCTGGATTATTATTTCGCATTACCACACAATGTGTCCTATATACCTACCATACACCTACCATGCCCCTATGTGAAAGGTCAAGGTCGCATTTTACTGTCAAAGGTCATGAATTTATGTTTTGCTCTGTAACTTTTTAATTTCTGGCATGAATTGAATATTATGATAAATATTACTTGAGATTATTATTCCATTTTGGCAGACCATGATCACCTGTAAGTGTTCAATTCTGAGGAGGATGTTAATATTACTTAGCATATATATATCACATTACCATACGATGTGTTGTGTGCAATTCTTAACACTCCATAGTGAAAGGTCAAGATTGCAATTCAAGGTCAAGGTTCATGAAATTTGTTCTAAGTTTGGTTACCAAAATGATAATGAATGTGCCTGATGATCATGAAAATAATGTTTATGGTGATATTTTTTGGTATATGAATAAAATAAAAGAAAAATAATTGTGCTTTTTTATAAATTAGTACAGCATGTATCTCAATTATTCAAATTGATAAAATAAACTCTCTTAATCTTTTTGTGTCCTCACATACTGCTGTGTATCCGAGTTTAGGCGGATAATAAGAAAATAATGAGAACACACTTTAAGATTTATTGATAGTAAAATTTCCTGCATAAAGACCGGGAGGTTTCGAACAACTATAAATTCGGCATGGTATAAAACCCCGACAATACATGACACATACCTGAAAATTTAAACATAAGTTGTTGTATTTTTCATCTACATGTATTTCTTTAGGATGAGCGCACATTTTCGAAGATGAGGAGGAAAAGCTACAACAAACTTTTGGTCTTGATGGCCATGAATTGGAATTAGTCATATAGACTCTGGAGTTCTTGTTACAACAGGTACTCATGTCTAAGCTTTTATTAACATTAAAGCTATAATATAATTTCCATGAAAAATCAGCCAAGATGAGTGGATAATTTCATTTTGATTACAGCAATTTGGTTTAAATTGTTAATGACTTATATATATCCCATCCATAAACAATGAGATTATTTACAAATAGAATATGTTTACCGAGTTTGTGATGGTATAAGATTAGAAGAAATTGTAAATGAAGTTTTATTAACAAACTTTAATAATGCTAAACATTGGTCAGTTATTCATTTAACTAACACAAATTTGTGTTTTTTCCAGGCCGCCTACCATGCAGGTAAGCCCCCTGTTCTAGCACAACAACTTGCTCAGCTAGAGTTGGACCAGGCAAAGGTATTGTGTATGATTTTAGTTACTTTTATTACTGTTTTTCAATATTTTCAATTTTCATTATGCCCTGGTCAAAAGGCGTATTGATACAAAAACAAAAGGCATTATTCTGTCCGTCTGTTAGTGCTAGAGCGCATCATCAGGTCAAAACTCGGAATAACTGAAAAGTACTTAATCTACGTTGATGAAACTTAGTATATTACAATAAGGCCAAATTGGGAATGTGCACATTGTTTAAGCTTTTTTTGTCAGACAAAAATTGTGGTTGCTATGGTTAAACAGTGCTTCAGCTAGGTCTTAACAGATGGACCCTCTTTGACAACCGCCATGCACTTTTTTTTTTATCTGATCAGATTGTTATACAGCCAATTCTATTTATATAAAGAAAGTACATTTTCACAGTGAAACTAGTTTTTTGATTATATAAAACACATATTATATTAAAAATATGACATAGGGATAACATGACAGCTCGCACTAAAGCTTGTTTGAGCACAGGGTGAACTAAAATTAAAGCTAAATTCTAGATCCTGCTATAACTCAAAGAGTACCAAAGCTAGGTTGATGAAACATTTTATGTGGAAAGAAGGCTGTATGGGGAATGTGAATGTTATTTTTGTCTGTTGTCAGCAATAAAATCGTGGTTTCTATGGTGACGGAAATAAGTTAAAACTAAAATCTGGATCCTTCTATAACTAAAAAGTAATTTAGCTAGGTTGATAAAACTTGGTGCATGGATAGTGGGCCATATGAGGAATATACACATTATTTCATTTTTTTTACAATAGAAAATGTTAGGTTGCTATAGTTGCAAAAATAAGTGAAAACTAGTATCTGGATCCTGGGATAGTTCAAAAAGTACTTACTTTGACATTATTAACCCGTTTAGGGTACTGCTGTTTTGTCTTTGGCAAAGCTCTTGTTCTATTTTTGTTAATGATGCAATCGCAATGTCTTACTGTATGCTTTCAACAATATTGAACCCATGTCAGGGGAAACACTCTATGACAGCTTCTTGTTTTATTTGTTGTTGAACTTATAATTTTAGCATGGTGACAAATTTCAATGATAAAGACATTTCAATAAAATGGATATGCTGTGATCATAATTCAAACATGAATGTTATAAAGACGCACATATCAAATAATTTACACAAATTGAAATTTATTTTTGTAATTCCATACTAATTTGATAATGTAATTATTTACTATTAAATTATAATTAAATTATAAAGCTTGAGAAAGTGCACAAAATGTACATTTTTTCCACTAAGAATTGTATATGAAATATCTACAATCATTATAAAAATAATTTTTTACAGAAAATAGCTGAACATTATTTATAATACATTTATTTAAAAAGTGTATGAAATTTGATTTTTATAAAGTGCATATTTACACACAATATAAAGAAGTGAAAATCCAGAAGCATTTCTATCATACTTATCTTCGTGGTCCTTTATTTATGGCAAGGAACCAATTGCCAAAACGGTACAGTACGGCACAAAACGAAACAACATATACACATAGTAGAATAAAGCTAGGGTCACCGCCTTGGAACGGTCAATGCTAAACACTGGGGGTTAAAACCGGTTATAGAGCGCTCAACCTCACACTTGGCCCAGCAATATTCATGATACATATATTAAGTGTAATTTTTTTTAACGTCATAGCATTGGCACTCAAATTAAACAGTAATAAAAGGGAATTAAAACACATTCAATGTAATTACTATTTAATTTCTCAATGGTAGGAAGAAGACCAGAGCAACAGAGTTACAACTTTTTGCGGCATGATGAAATGAAATTACTAACAAGCATCAACAACATCCCTTCTTTTTACAAAAAGATTAAAGAATATAGCATCATATAGTTAATATTCCAGATCTTCATCGCGCACCTACAGGAAGAAGCAGATAATGGGTGTAAAAGATCAACATTACCTACTTGATTGTTTATGTGACAGTAATATACTTAAATGTAAATGCAAATGAAAATGATTGTAATACCTAAAAAGAATAACCGTATAGACTGAGGCGATAATTTATCAAAATGAAAATTCTACTAGCAATGATTAAAAAAGAGCTGCGTGATCTATACACGCGTACATTATTCAAAATAAATAAACAAAGCTTAAAAATAAATTGATCAAGAAACTACCATCAGAGAAAAAATATTAATAAAGTTGACCGATATAAACTCGAGTACATGTACCTATCATGTAGCTGACACTGCAAATTGTTCGCATGGCGTATTTAGGAGTGATGACATGATGACGTCACCAGTAACGAGATCAAATATTATTAAAGCGACAGTACCATGGTGTACACACCGGTCTTACTGACCTGTGTATTAGCGCGAAAGGAATTGTGGGTAGCACTACTTTTTCAATATGGCGAAAGCGAAAGTAGGACAGATAAACATATGTTTCTAATAATTGCTATTTTCTTTACAGACATTTGAAATCACCCTTTAACATAATTTAATAACATTTCTTTAAACAACATTCCATTTAAAACACATATTTAACACCGTTTTTCTCATTATAAAAAAAATATTCATTCCTACGCGTAACTATTTTGGCGGAAGCACAAATCCCCAAATCAGGGGAATGTGATGCATCCTAGTATAGAGGTGACAATAACGCAGTGACGTCACCATCTATGTATAGAACGGCGACAGTACTGTATAATCGAATTACAAATAAAACCAGCTATGCTTATCGAACATTATAGAAGCGAACATAAAAAAATGTCATTACATCAATAATTCCAAATTTTAAGAGAGGAAAGATATAGTGAATCAAAAACTAACAAGCATGTGTTTTTAAGTACATCAACATCATATCCCTTTGATAAAAAGGAGCTAATTAAGTTAAAAAGTTTATTACTAGCATATGCTTTAAGATATTTACATTTGCGAACACACTTCAAAACATCTCCATAAAATGATGGTTGGGAAATTGCATTAGTTAAATGCCACTTTAAAGAAACATTATTTTGAAATTAAATCACTATATTTAAAGTGAAATTGAGCGAATTTACGTCGAAGGTTATGATACAAAAAACATTGTTTTAGCAATTTGTTCGTTAATATACAATTACGATCATTAAAATCTTTAACACATCTTACAAATGCCATGAAATTAAGTGTTGTACTACAGTTTTCTGAATATAATTTATTGGGACTTTGGATGTATTCAAGTTCTTACTGCAGCGTTTAATTGTATGCTGTGTTTAGGCAAACAGCTATCAATATACAAAGCTTGGAAACATACATTCAGACCAATAGAAAGTATCGGAAATTCAAGCGGTGGAACCGAGATCTATATCACGTGACATCAATCGAGCAGACGTC
>VMBQ01009608.1:0-33808 GCA_007657795.1 Dreissena rostriformis
TATTATTATTATTATTATTATTATTATTGTTGTTTTTTTATTATTATTATTATTTGTATTAGTATTATTAGTATTAGTATTAGTATTATTATATAAGCAGACATGCTAGTTCTGAAAACCAATGTTTATTTTGATCTTTACCATTTTGCGAACTTAAACTAACAAACAATCAATGTAAATGTTAGAGCTGTTAAGTGATATACGCTGCTTGTATGGTCTTGTACTTATATGTACTCATTGCAAGTCTGATATGCTGTAATGTATTTTGAAATGAACAAAGTAAACATGTTGAAATTTATTTGTCAGCGACGTTCTTAACTTCTAAATTGTATGTACCACTTTTTTACTCAAACTTAGACTAATTGTTTCACATGTTGAACTCTGCCATATTTATCTATTTGTTGTTATTATCGACGTCTACATGACTTTCAAAGCACGCAGTCACTGATAATATACTGTTTATGTTATGACCGTCAAAAAGTTGCTTTAATAAATGTTGGATTCCCTATTCCCAAGCATCAATTAAATTGTTGCTCCCACTATCTGATGTCCGTTTATATACATTCCATAATTAACACAATTTATACTTACAAATACAGTTAAGGAAATTAAAAAAGCAAACTCCCTGATCACCTTCGCCAAATAATTACTTAATTGTTGTTCATTCGAACTTCTGTTTTGTGAAATAAGTTTTTGTAAACTATATGCTCACCTGTTTTCACAATATATGTATAATGTATTATTTGACCTGTGAAACAAAATAAAGATATGTTCTGTTCTGAGTCATAAATTACTATCAAAAATATGAGTAAACAAACATAGTGTGATTTCATTGAAAACAATGGTAAAACATGCTGTTTTATAACAAGATGAATAGTTTTATAATTTAAAAACATTTAAAATGGTATGCATTTTATTATTCGTATTTGTATTAAGTATAATTAGTGGTAGTGAGAATTATGAGCATTACTGCTATCCCAAAAATAATGCAATAATGACCAGAAATTATAATCGTAATTGTGATGATATTTAAATAACGTTCGACAAACGTATTTAAATCTTTGTTAAGGATTTATATAGGCGACATGTGTATTTATTGTTTAAGGAAAGCGGCCATTATAGTATCAAACTTATTATCAAACTACAAATAAGAGGCATCGCATTGGAACCATATTTTATTGTTAAAAACATCAATGGTCACCATTTTAATATAATTTGCAATGTAAGCAACGCTATCTGAGTTATATTACGCGAAATTAGATGCGAACAGATGTTACACTCAGTAATAAGTTAGGTTTAATTTAAAGTAGTGTTGACACCTTCCCAATAATTATTTAAGTACACATTTGAATTAAGTATAATATACACTCGTGTCTACTACGAAAATGTCCATTTATTAGATCAAGGTTTCAAACAAACAAGTTAAGTTTCCGAAAATATAACTTTAAATCCAAATACAAATACTACAAATATGTAAAACTTCTAAATCATATTACAACTAAAAATGACGTTATCGATTTAAACATACATTAACAAATTTGCGTGTGTTAGCTTGAGTATACAGTTTAATTCCTTAAGGTTGTTCTTCCTCACTCTTGTCGTGTAAGTCAGATATGTATTGCATGTAAAGTAAACAAAAACTTAAAAATAAACTTTTCAAAATAATCATTTTCTCACCCGAACCATCAACTTCAAAAATAGCAAAAACGGCTTCTATACTCCGACAATATTCGTGTATGTCTACAAGTCTCAATACGGAAGTTTTAAAACTGCAAAATCGATAGGCATAGTACCGTTACACGATCAACGATTCAATTCATTCAATAGCCCTCGATAAACTGCGGTTTGCTCGAGCAGCATTTATTTTTAGATTATGGCATCAGCCAATAATTGTCAGGTCTATTTCGTTTTCGTAGAGGTAGCTTATGTCGTCCGTTGGTAAGCTCAAATTTGATTGTCTGACGGGTTCAAGGGCTTAATCTAAAAATAAATGCTGCTCGAGCAGGATTTCTCTGCTGCAGCAGAAAAACACGCTGCCCGAGCAGCAATTTTCTGCTCGAGCAGCATTTAAATGCTACTCGAGCAGCATATTTTTCTGCTGCAGCAGAAGTTAAAGTTTCGACCCCTTTGGTATCCCATAAGTAAGTATTTGGTGTTTAACACATGAAACGCAATAAAATGTACATAACGTAAGTAAATGGCTATTACCCGTTCGTTACCTGTGACAAAAACCAGTGAAACCCGAATCTAATTTGTGCTGACCAGGAAGTTTCAATACAAAAAAGTTAATAACGCACATGTGGCGACGCGTTATGACTATACTGCACAATTTACATACCCAATCAACATACCACGACGCGATATGAAGTAAACGTTTATTGTCAAATGACACGCTACAAAATACAGTTGTAAGTATGTATTCCCTGTAAGTGTGAAGGAGTATTCGTTGAGGCTTGCCAATAATATTGCCAATTAGCATTTAGATCACATTCCCATTTGCGAATATAATAATTTCGGTCCTTAATTATTACTTAAACAATAAAGTAATAAATACNCATTGTGTTGTTTATAAAAACGTGACTATAAGAGTTGTAAAACTTTATTTAGACAACATTTTATTCAAACAATTGCAAACATGCGTCAAACTAAAGTTATATTATAAGATCGAAGTCACATGCCTTCGTTATTAGGTTTTATTAACATCACCTGTCACAGGTGTCCCTCTTAGTGTGACCAACAATCAAACATATACAACTAATTATTTCTCAAACATAAAACGGATTTTCAAAGTATCTTGTTGTTGAGCAATGTATACGCGCAATTAAATACAAAAACTAAACTGAAGCCGAATATTTTACCAATAGTAAAGTTTACAAAAACAGAACACTTAAAGGAATATTAAAAAACATTCAAGTGTTGGACACTCACTTTTTTCTGTATGTTTAAATACCAAAAGGTCATCCTGTCAAAGAAAAGGAGAACTTTAACGAAAAAGACTTTCTGTAGAAAATATGCTTACTGGAACTCAGAGTTAAATATACTTCACTAAAACTTTAAATCACTTATTTGTCGTTTTAGTTTTGATAAGTAAGCGTTATTGAAATGTGAAACATTTTCAAAAAAGGCGGAAGGGCCGGCGCTAACGTCGCTTCCGCTGCCCCCTCAATCTGGCTTTGGATATAATATATATTATATACATAGTTTCAATTTATTAAAGCCAACGCAAGTAATAATAATATGTTATTTTGTTGCGAATTGTAAGGGACTGTTTCATTAAATAAAATGAAAAAAACACTATATCTTTGTGTTGTAAACACACTGTTAGATTGGCGTTAATCTTGACATATTCGTAAACGATTCTTGATCAAGCCGCGAATTCAACGTTTCTCCGAATCAGTTACAGATGCTTTTAAATTATTGAACGATGCATAAGAATACACTACTAATCTATTTATAAATTTCTTCGTGCGTTTTTAAATCAGAAATAAGCTGCAAATGTGTTGAATTGTTCTTTGGCATTAATTTAAGACAGCCTAATTATTGCAATAACTGACACAAATATAAACAATGAAGGTTAAACTATAACGAACTGATTACAGTTAAACATTGGTAGTTCAGATTAAGAACCTTATTTGCGGAGTGATAATTCATTTTACTGTGTTTATGATTTAAGCTATTAATAGTATGCAAGTAAACAAAAACAATCGCGAAAATTGTGTGAACATTAGTTATTATTTGTCGTTGTTATTTCAATACTAATTTGAGCGCTTTCAGGTGAAATAAATAGTTTATCAACAATCGACTTACCGACGACAAGGTATTAAGTATGGGATAACCTTGTGCTGCAGCAGAAAAACTGCTGCTAGAGCAGCATTTAAAAACTGATCAAGCAGCAAATATCTGCTTGAGAAGCATTTTATCCTGCTGCAGCAGAAAAATTCTGCTTGAGCAGCATTTATTTTTAGATTATGGCATCAGCCAATAATTTTCAGGTCTATTTCGTTTCCGTAGAGGTAGCTTATGTCGCCCGTTTGTAAGCTCAAATTTGATTGGCTGACGGGTTCAAGGGCTTATNCTATGTTTGTTTTACTGATATGGGCATTGAATCAGAATCAAAAAAACAATTACCGTTGACATATATGCTGTAGTTTGTGATTTATGACTCATTGCATATAGTGTATTGATTTTTTTATACGTAACTTGTATTGAATGATTCAATAGAGCTTTTAAATTTACGGTTTACGCCCGAAAAGCATACAATTGTGTGACTGTGTTTACAAATATCGATATATTCATCGTTCTTATTATACTAGACATTATTTTCAAACGTAAAATTGTATTATGTCAATGGATTATTGTTATCATGAGAAGAATTTAGCCTTCCTATTGGGTAATTCGGAAAGCAACAACAATATAACCGTTTTCCATATTGTGTGATTTTTTTTTTGACTGTTTGTTAACATGGTTATAGTAAATGCGAAACTAAATGCCATACGTATTTATTTTATCATTTTCATTTTTTACATTACGCTGCAATCTTCACAAATTTCGTTAACAAATGTTTTCCTTTAATTAACGTATTATACCAAATATTTGCTCGATTAACAGTTTGAATGACTTCGGCACACCGTGGATTGTAAAAAAAAATAAGCGCTTGAATAACGATATGCTCATTTGCGACAACCAATACAATTAGGAATGCGTAAACCTTCCCTGTTGCTCTTATGTATATCTAATTGAATCCACCTTACAAACTAATATCCATACTAGCCCTTGAGGGCATTTATTATAACATGTTAGTACTACATGGTTTCTACGTTTACTGCTTTTGTTGACACGGCCTTAACTTTAAGTTACTTTATTGTCTGTTTTTGTATCTTGACCTCGAAACAAACTCCGATGTATTGATGTACCCTTTGTAAGTATAATGGTTTTGTAGGTCAATAAGGTAGATTGTGTCGCTCTTAATAAATTGATATATTCGGATTTGGGTTGTGATACAATTACTTTAAACTCCTCCCAATTTTTTGTTAAATGATTAAGAGCATTTCATCTAAAATCACAAATATTATCAAGTGCCCTTTTCATGCAATGATCACTATACGTTGGTTCTTTAGTATTCTGCTGACAAATATTGATTTGTTATGTTTAAATCATATTGTTTCTTTACACCCGATTGCAGGTAATTCGTGTCATGTAGATCGACACGAAAAACATATAATCAGTTAAAACTAAACACTATCAAAGGACCTAAGAAAGTTATAATTATTTAATGAAATCTTTAACACGAAGTAATGTTCAGTGAAACAATTTATTAAATTATAAGATTTTAACTTTAACTTTTATCTTGTTTATTTGGACGAAATCTTAACTACCAGCGCGAGAAATAAATATAAGTTTAAATGGCATCTCTAAACATACGTGAATACCTCATACTTTATTTTCTCGCTTGAAACAAACGATACTATGCATATGTGTATGATAAGGTGATTTTAATCGCACGAGAGTTTCATATGCGAAATCACAGAGCTGCAGAATGATAGTAAGAAAGTCAGAAAGACAAACAGTTTCATTACTAAAATAAAATGGAATACATATCTAATTGTTTACAAACGGTTTGGGCGGTCGACACTCTTTTTGAAACGAATACATGAACTATACCCATTCATAGGCCAAACTTAACACGGAAGTGTTAGTGCTGTGTTTAATGTTAAATAGTTAAAATTAAAAAAAATGAAACTCTAAGTCATCATATGACTTCTCTCAGTCTAATGCTGAAAACAAAAGTAAGAATCACATCGTTTGTATTTGACAACACGCCATAAACTACATCTTCGATTGATGAAGCTACAAATTTAACTCGTGATAGTGTATGTTCGTTTGTTTTAAATGTACAGACAAGTACCACGCATTGGCACATATATGTAGATTGTGTGCATTTATATAATAAAACGGCAAAACTTTAATATTGTATTTAAGTATAACTATCTGTTTATACACTGCGCATATACATCTCAAACATCTTTGATATGTCTAATATCATATTAAGTTGTCTATTAGTTTATTGACGAGCGCATTTAACTCATCAAAACCCTAATCGATGTTCAGTGAAGCACGCTCAAATCTTAAAAGACGGTTCAATAGCGATATAAGCAATGTGTACCTATCACAAGGCAGATTTAGTTAAAGGGTTATCTTGAGCTATCGTCTTTTGGTATTCAACAGTTTCATAACACGCTATTCAACGTTATTACAGTGTAATGAGCTATGTAATGTCATAAACATAACCACAATATAATTACAATAACACGGTATGGTGAAAGGCTTATTTGCATTAACGGTACATGCATTCATTGACTGCATAATACATTAAATACGGTACGGGAAAATACAGTTTGTTGGACGTACCGTGCACCATCATGTTATATGCTTCCGCAACTACAACGTTGATCAGGAAATGCAGACGCATAATACATGCTGGTGCAAGATACTTCCGGACTTCTGGCTTCAATGAAGAAGGTTGCGATACAAATGCAATCTTTCAGTGTAAAACTGAGGCATTCAATATGCTTGAAGGAACATATGATTGTAATGAGACCAGGTAACGTGGGTGTGTTTGGAGTGCTTAACTATAACATCCATGTAAGTATCAAAGCTTTGTAGTCAGCGGTGTTTAAGGTAAAGTTTATCTCGTTTGGACGGACGGAGGACGGACGGAAGGAATAACACACATGCAAATCACTATATTCATATCGGTTTCAGTAGATAATGGGGCCATAAATCAGTAAAATACTTTATTACATCGCTTCTATCGTATATATTATAAAACTGTAGTATTGAACTGAGTATGATGAGTATTTCATCATCATCATCATCATCATCATCATCATCATCATCATCATCATCATCATCATCATCATCATCATCATCATCATCATCATCAGCAGCAGCAGCAGCAGCAGCAGCATTATCATCATCATCATCATCGTCATCATCACCACCACCATCACCACCACCACCATCATCATCATCATCATCATCATCATCATCATCATCATCATCATCATCATCATCATCATATGTTCGAACATGCGTTATGGTAATGTTACTTGCAAACCTTGAATACTCATTCAAACTTACAGCGACAAAAGACTTAATCCTGTATGCGTAGCATGTTTTTCTACAATATACGCTTGCTCTATCTGGTTCCACGGTTCTAAATGCTGCAAATGTAGGTTAATAGTTTATTATAGTACTAGCGCGTCGTCTAAACGAACATTATTGACTTCAGTTTTGTATAAAAACTTCCTTGTCAAAACGAATTAGATACGGTGTTGACTGGTATTTGTTACTGTTAACGGGAAATAACCAGTTACTTATCTCCTGTACTTGTTATTTGCTCATGATTTAACACTAAATACTTTATAACTTGTCGTCGGTAATTTAAGGTGGAGAAAATAGTAATTTCACCCGAAGGAACTCTATTAGTATTATTTAAATAACAACAACATACAATGTCTAATATTCATACAAAAATCGCGATTATTAAAAAAATAGTTTTATTATTAGTATTATTATATTTATTTTTTTATTATTTGTATTAGTATTATTAGTATTAGTATTAGTATTATTATTATTATATAAGCACACATGCTAGTTTTGAAAACCAATGTTAATTTTGATCTTTACCATTTTGCGAACTTAAACTAACAAACAATCAATGTAAATGTTAAAGCTGTTAAGTGATTCACACTGCTTGTATGACTTCCCCCTATACCAAAATGTACCACACTTGAACCGGAAAAACAAAATATTTTTTTTACTATGTATATTATATGTCCCCCATGTTGTATCTATGTATACCTGAGAGTAATAAAGTATTGTTCTGTTCTGTTCTGTTCAGTTATTATAATTACAGGGTATTATTGAGTTTATGACGAACGTTTAGAACAGTTCAATAGTTTGGCCGCGAATTACTGATTTAAAAAAACAGATGAAGTAAATTATTAATAGATTTGTAGTGTATTCTTATGCTTCGTTAATTGATCTTAAAGCTTTCGTTTGTATTATTTACTGATTCGGAGATTTGTGTATTTGCGGATTGACCACGAATCTTCTTCAAATATGTCACGAATAACGCCAATTTGAAGTGTTTAAAACACACAATTATTTTTTTTTTCATTTTATTTAATAAAACAGTCCATAAAAAAGTAAGCAAGACATATAACAACAATTTGTTAATTTTAGTTTTTTCAATAAATGTTAACTGTGTATGTAATACATAGTATATCCAAGCCTGATTTAGGTGGTTGCGGAAGCGGCGTTTGCGCCCACCCGTCCCACTTTTTTGCAAAGGTTCGACTTTTTCAATAACGCTTACTTATGAAAACTAAAATGACAAATTTGTGAGTGTACGTGATTTAACGTTTTTGTGAAGAACACTTAATACTGGGTTTTAGGAAGCATATTTTCTGTAGTGAGTCTCTGTCGCTAAAGTGCTCGTATTCTTCGACAAGACAACCGTTTGGTATTTAAACATACAAAAAGAAGTGAGTGTGAGCAAATTTAATGTTTTTAAATAGCGTTTACGGTGTTCTGTTTTTAAAACATTAATAATGGTCAAATATTCGGCCCAAGTTTAATTTTGTTTGCATTTAATCGCGCGTATACATTGCTAAACAAAAAGATACTTTGAAAATCCGTTTTGTTTGAGAAATAACAAGTTGTATATTTGTTTTTGCTCGTCACACTAAGAGGAACACTTTTGACAGGCGATGCTAATAAAACCCAAAAAGAAGGCATGTGACTCCGATCTTATACTATAACTTTAGTTTTGACGCATGTTTGCTTTGCAATTGTGTTAATACAATTTTGTCTTAAAGTTTTACAACTCTCTAAGTCACGTTTTAACAAGCAACACAATGTATTTGTTCATAAAAATAAATACAAATGAACTGTTCAGGCAACGTTATCGCTTGCTACCAAACCGCAGTATATCGAGCGCTATTGAATAAATTGAATCGTATAATTATAATAATTATTGTGTTTAGAATTTTCTTTAATTTTTTTTGTTTAATTTAAATGCAATACATATCTAATTATTACGAATAGGATGGACGACGAACGAACAACCTTAGGGATTTGCACTGTTTACTCAAGTAACACCGCAAATTAGTGACTGTATGGTTAAGTTCATTACGTCATTTTGAGTTATAGTTTGAGTAAGCAGTTTAGAATATGTGAAGTATTTATATTTTGATTTAAAGTTCGTTTCATGTTCCATAGTGTATTGGTAATCCGGAGAATTCTGCCTTTGGCCAAGAACATATATACAAAAGAAATATGGCCAATACAGGGAATCATACAATAAAACAATTTAAAAATGAGCAAATCAGACACTCAAAACAAATAATAAGTATGACTATTAAATAGAGTTATGTTTGTTTACATGCAATTATACAACAGTTAAACGATTTAAATTATCACATCTAAGTTTGAACGCTTCAACCAAAATGTTTGCAATTCTTCTAAACTGAAGAACATTTGTGCAAGACATACTTAATATGTTTTAACTTATGGTAGGCCATGATGTCCTGATATTATACTTTATACGCAATTCGTTATATAATGGACAACATAATAAAAATCGATATTCGGATTCACAAACATTCTGGTTACAGAGTTTACACTTTTTTTCTTTTTTTTACGTTGTACTTATAGTTTAAGTTTACGATTGATTAATTGTTTCATTAATTGTCTTATAGCTATACACATAAGGTAGTTTTATAGTGTCTTGTTGATCTTTCTAATCTAGGGTCACTGTGCATGTTTTTACGTACTACTTATACACGCCGGGTATGCGGATACTTTGATGACGGATTGCACTTCGATAACAGAGAACGCCACGCGCGAGAGGTAAGTTCCTCAGTTTTTTTTTAAAGTTATATCCTAAAGATTAGTTTTTGAGAAAAGACACATGGTCGAGTTGATAAATGGTGTATCCTTTTGTATTGGGAAGACAAAATTTCACGGAAGAATGGTACATTTTTGCCCCCAAAACTAGAAAATTCGGTCGGAAAACAGCATAAACTGGATGAACAGTAAACATTTGAACAAGATAAAACTACTTAAAAATATTGCAATAAATTGTTTGCTATTCCAGCTTGCAGAGTAATCACTGTGCTTCAAATAATTACATTTTGATATATTCAATGAAATATAAACAAAGATAGAGCATGTTGTAATAGGTGGTATGCATAAAGTTGCAGGCACGTTGATGACCGATATAGGGCACTTCGGATTACGGAGACTTTCAACAAATTGGGCACTCTTATAATCGAGTTTTATCTTCTACCTGAAATGCATTTATGTATATAATGGCTATTCTAAGCAAATATTTTTTAAGTACTAATCAATTTGCATAGTCAAGCGCGACACACTGGGAATCTATGCATAACTAAATCACAAACACGTGTGAAATATAACAAATGACGCTGTTCGTTTTTAAAAAATCACATTACTATTATTTTATACTATTAATATTATAATTGAAATTTTCAAATAAGATTAAAATGCTTATTTCTGAAGAAATATATTTCAAGTGACGACCGGAAATAATTGTCTACATAATGAACTTGTTTTAGTGGTAACTTGAGATTCAGAGAGATGAAAATACAATGGATCATATCGATCGACACAATCGTGTTTATTTTTACGTATAGCAGGGTGAAGGGGTCTTTAAGAGGCAAACACATCTTTGTTCTTTATAAAATCATGTGTCGTTGATGCCAATTTGAATCGCATCATCAAGACGACACTTATGCGTAGCCACAAAATTAAAAAGAGAATAAAAACTCCCTTTATTTTGATATCTGCTTATAGGGAGCACTTCCCTTAACGCAACGATAACGTTGCTCGAAGTGCGATTCACCTGATCCTTAATTATGGTATTGGTTGAGTTAAAAGAAACACGGGTAAGAAATGTGAATTAAATCGAAAACACAACTGATTCTGGAAAAAGGAATGCTTACATGAAATGTGCACATGTCATATTTTGGAAACACAGTACCTATACTGTCAAATGTATGCTTGTTTCGTCTTTTCACAGTATCTGAAACCATGAATAAGAAGACTCTGTCGAAGTATAGGTGCTTCTATTTTACAGCACCTACATATAGAACAGAGGAATATTCCGAAATTGACCAGTCGCCAGCTGTCAATCAAACTCACGGACAATTAATCAGATTTATTTTATTGCGGCCACATGGTCCGACAAACAAAGAGTGTCGGAGTAGTTGAACAAGCGTTTTATGTAAACAAAACTAGTGGGCGGAGCGATCGCTTATTTGGCGACTGGTCAATTGTGGAGCATTGTGTCAAAGGCCACACGTGCAAGACTTTAAACAGACTTTAGCATAACTGGTCTCACAAATTCCACACGAGAACCGCTCACTAATACACAACTCCTCTTCTAGACTAATGTCTAACAAAGAACAGTAGGCGGCATTCATTAACTCCGATTCGCTCATCCTGTAATATATCATTTTGTCACGTATATCCACGTTCATATGCAGAATGTGTTGTGTTAATATTAAGAACAACTACGGGTATGCATAACTTTGACACCACTATCGTGTGATTTAATCGACCGCCTGTACCTTTATTGCTATTTTCGTTTACTGGCATTGAGCAAAAACGTTCCACTTGAATTTCGGAAATGCATCGCTGCTGATATTTATCTNTAACTTTAAATCCAAATACAAATACTACAAATATTTCAAACTTCTAACTCATACTACAACTCAAAATGACGTTATAGACTTAAACATACATTAACACATTTGCGTGTGTTAGCTTGAGTATACAGTGTAATTCCTTAAGGTTGTTCGTTCGTCCATCCTTGTCGTGAAAATCAGATACGTATTGCATGTAAAGTAAACAAAAACTTAAAAATAAACTATTAAAAAAAATCAATTTCTCACCCGAACCATCAACTTCAAAAATAGCAAAAACGGTTACAATACTCCGAATCGTCCACATTTCGACAATAGTCGTTTATGTCTACAGGTCTCAATACGGAATTTTTAAAACTGCAAAATCGATAGGCATAGAACCGTGACACGATCAACGATTCAATTCATTCAATAGCGCTCGATAAACTGCGGTTTGGTAGAAAGCTGTAACGGTGCCAAAACAGTTAATTTGTATTTGTTTTAATGAACAAATACATTGTGTTGTTTATAAAAACGTGACTATAAGAGTTGTAAAACTTTATTTAGAAAACATTTTATTCAAACAATTGCAAACATGCGTCAAAACTAAAGTTATATTATAAGATCGAAGTCGCATGCCTTCGTTATTAGGTTTTATTAACATCACATGTCAAAGGTGTCCCTCTTAGTGTGACTAGCAATCAAAAATATACAACTTATTATTTCTCAAACAAAACGGATTTTCAAAGTATCTTGTTGTTTATTATTATTATACCATATTTGTATAGCGCTCTATTCACACATAAATAAGTGTGTAGCAACGTATACGCGCAATTAAATACAAACACTAAACTGAAGCCGAATATTTTACCAATAGTAACGTTTAAAAAAACAGAACACTTCAAGCACTATTTAAAAACATTCATTCAATTGTCAGACACTCACTTTTTTCTGTATGTTTAAATACCAAAAGGTCATCCTGTCAAAGAATAGGAGAACTTTAACGAAAGAGACTTTCTGCAGAAAATATGCTTACTGGAACTCAGAGTTAAATGTACTTCACTAAAACGTAAAATCACTAATTTGTCGTTTTAGTTTTGATTAGTAAACGTTATTGAAATGTGAAACATTTTCAAAAAAGGCGGAAGGGCCGGCGCTAACGTCGCTTCCGCTGCCCCCTTAATCTGGCTTTGGATATCATATATATTAAATACATAGTTTCAATTTATTCAAGCCAACGCAAGTAATAATAATATGTTATTTTGTTGCGAATTGTAAGGGACTGTTTCATTAGATAAAATGAAAGAACACTATATCTTTGTGTTGTAAACAAACTATTAGATTGGCGTTAATCTTGACATATTCGTAAACGATTCGTGATCAAGCCGCGAATTCACCGTATCTCCGAATCAGTTACGGATGCTTTTAAATTATTGAATGAAGCATAAGAATACACTACTAATCTACGTGTATTTATAAATTTCTTCGTGAGGTTTTCAAATCAGAAATAAGCTGCAAATGTGTTGAATTGTTCTTTGTCATTAATTTAAGACAGCCTAATTATTGCAATAACTGACACAAACATAAACAATGAAGGTTAAACTATAACGAACTGATTACGGCTATACAAAGGTTATTCAGATTAAGAACCTCATTAGCGGAGTGATTACTCATTTTACTGTGTTATGATTTAAGCTATTAATAGTATGCAAGTAAACAAAAACAATCGCGAGAATTGTGTGAACATTAGTAATTATTTGTCGTTGTTATTTCAATAATAATTAGATTGCTTTCAGGTGAAATAAATAGTTTATCAACAATCGACTTACCGACGACAAGGTATTAAGTATGGGATAACTTCTGCTGCAGCAGAAAAACTGCTGCTAGAGCAGCATTTAAAAACTGATCAAGCAGTAAATTGCTGCTCTAGAAGCATTTTAACCTGCTGCAGCAGAAACATCCTGCTCGAGCAGCATTTATTTTAAGATTATGGCATCAGCCAATAATTGTCAGGTCTATTTCGTTTCCGTAGAGGTAGCTTATGTCGTCCGTTTGTAAGTTCAAATTTGATTGGATGACGGGTTCAAGGGCTTAATCTAAAAATAAATGCTGCTCGAGCAGGATTTTTATGCTGTAGCAGAAACAACTGCTGCCCGAGCAGCAATTTTCTGCTCGAGCAGCATTTTTTTCTGCTGCAGCGGAAGTTAAAGTTTCGACCCCTTTGGTATCCCATAATTTAGTATTTGGTGTTCAACACATGACACGCAATAAAATGTACATAACGTTAGTAAATGGCTATTACCCGTTCGTTACCTGTTACAAATACCAGTGAAACCCGAATCTAATTCGTGTTGACCAGGAAGTTGCAATACAAAAAGTTAATAACGCACATCTAGCGACGCGTAATGACTATACTGCACAATTAACATACCTAATCAACATACCACGGCACGAGATAAAGTAAACGTTTATTGTCAAATGACACGCTACAAAATACAGTTTTAAGTATGTATTCCCTGTAAGTGTGAAGGAGTATTCGTTGAGGCTTGCCAATAATATTACCAATTAGCATTAAGATCACATTCCCATTTGCGAATATAATAATTTCGGTCCTTAATTATTACTAAAACAATAAAGTACTAAATACTCAACCTAACTTTGATTATAGTATGATGTCACTGCAATTATTAATGATTATAAAATTGGTATTAGTGAATAATAATTATAAAAGAGTTCACTAATACATGAATGGCTTTCGGTGCAGTAACAAATGAAGATATATTAAAAAATAAACTTAAAAGATACAACATTCTGAAAACGTCTACCGCTACCTAGGAAAATCAAGTACTGACAGTACTGGTGTGACGATGCTTTTGAAGAGGATGGATATAAAAGCATCAATTTAAGATTATCTACATAACCACAATTGTGTATGTGGGTACGAAAATGTTGGGTACGAACAAAATTTTGGTACGAAAATTTAGGGTACGAAAAAATGTGGGTACGAAAAAAAATTGGGTACGAAAACAAATTTGGTACGAAACATTTTGGGTACGAAAAAAAAGTTGGGGGTACGGGGAAGTAGTACCCGTGGGGAACTTGACCCATTTAGCGAAACTGGGAGGCGGGTTACATTCTCGATCAAATCTAAAAATAGCTTGAAATGGCCGGCAGCGGCCGACGCTTATCCCCACGCCGCATAGATGTTATATTAGCTTATCTTTGGTTCTTAACATCAAGACAAAAACATGCATTGATTTGTTTTCATTTTCGACAATTGTGACACATAGACCATAACAAGCTTACAGGTTAAGATTTATAATTAAAAAACAATCTCCAACTTGTCTGACACAGGCTAGTAAAACTTGTCTGACACAGGCTAGTAAAACTTGTCTGACACATGCTTGTCTAACTTGTCTGTTACAGGCTAGTCCAACTTGTCTGACACAGGCTAGTCCAACTTGTCTGACACAGGCTAGTCCAACTTGTCTGACACAGGCTAGCCCAAGTTGTTTGACACTGGCTAGTCCAACTTGTCTGACACAGGCTAATCTTACTTTTTGACACAGGCAAGTCTATGTTGTCAGACACAGGCTAGTCTAACTTGTCTGACAAAGGCTAGTCTTACTTGTCAGACACAGGCTAGTCCAACTGGTCTAAAAAAGGCTATTCCAACTTGTCTGACACAGGCTAGTCCAACTTGTCTGACATAGGCTAGCCCAACTTGTCTGACACTGGCTAGTCTAACTTGTCTGACACAGGCTAGTCTTATTTGTCTAACACAGGATAGCCCAACTTTTCTGACACAGGCTAGTATAATTTGTCTGACACAGGCTAGTCTAACATGTCTGACACAGACCGACACAGGCTTGTCAAACTTGTCTGAAACAGGCTAGTCTAACTTGTCTCACAAAGGCTAGTCTTACTTGTCTGACACAGGCTAGTCTTACTTGTCTAACACAGGCTAGTCCAACTTGTCTGACACAGGCTAGTCCAACTTGTCTGACACAGGGTAGTCCAACTTGTCTGACACACGCTAGCCAAACTTGTCTGACACAGGCTAGTCTTACTTGTCTGACAAAGGCTAGTCTAACTTGTCTGACACAGACTGACACAGGCTTGTCCAACTTGTCTGACACAGGCTAGTGTAACGTGTCTCAAAAAGGCTAGTCTACCTTGTCTGACACAGGCTAGTCTAACTTGTCTGACACTGGCTAGTCTAACTTTTCTGACACAGGCTATTCTTACTTGTCTATCACAGGCTTGTCTAACTTGTCTGACACAGGCTAGTCCAACTTCTCTGACACAAGCTAGTCTAACTTGTCTGACACAGGCTAGTCCAACTTGTCTGACACAAGCTAGTCTCACTTGTCTGACACATGCTAATCCAACTTGTCTGACACAGGCTAGTCCAACTTGTCTGACACAGGCTAGTCTTACTTGTCTGACACAAGATAGGCTTACTTGTCTGACTCAGGTTAGTCTAACCTGTCTGACACAGGCTTGTCCAAGTTGTCTGACACAGGCTAGTCGAACTTGTCTGACACAGGCTAGTCAAAGTTGTCTGACACAGGCTTGTCCAACTTGTCTGGCATTGGTTAGTCCAACTTGTCTGACACAGGCTAGTCCAACTTCTCTAACACAGGCTTGTCTAACTTGCCTGACACAAGCTAGTCTAACTTGTCTGTCAAAGGCTAATCCAACTTGTCTGACACAGCTAGTCCAATTTGTCTGACACAGGCTAGTCCAACTTGTGATACAGGCTAGTTCAACTTCTCTAACACAGGCTTGTCTAACTTGCCTGACACAGGCTAGTCTAACTTGTCTGTCAAAGGCTAATCCAACTTGTCTGACACAGGCTAGTCCAACTTGTCTGACACAGGCTAGCCAAACTTGTGTGACACAGGCCATTCCAACATGTCTGACACAGGCTAGTCTAACTTGTCTGACACAGGCTAGTCTTACTTGTCTGACACAGGCTAGTCTAACTTGTCTGACACAGACTGACACAGGCATGTCCAACTTGTCTGACACAGGCTAGTCTAACTTGTCTCACAAGGGCTAGACTGACACAGGCTAGTGTTACTTGTCTGACACAGGCTATTCCAACTTGTCTGACACAAGCTGGTCTTACTTGTCTATCACAGGCTAGTCTAACTTGTCTGACACAGGCTTGTCTAACGTGTCTGACAAAGGCTTGTCCAATTTGTGTGACACAGGCTAGTCTTACTTGACTGACAGAGGCTAGTCTAACTTGTCTGACACAGGCTAGTCCAACCTGTCTGACACAGACTAATCTAACTTGTCTGACACAGGCTAGTCCAACTTGTCTGACATTGGCTAGTCCAACCTGTCTGCCACAGGCTAGTCTAACTTGTCTGACACAGGCTAGTTTAACTTGTTTGACACAGGCTAGTCTAACTTGTCTGACAAGGCTAGTGTATCCTGTCTGACACAGGCTAGTCTAATTTGTCTGACACAGATTGACACAGGCTCGTCCAACTTGTCTGACATAGGCTAGTACAACTTGTCTGACACAGGCTAGTCCAACTTGTCTGACACAGGCTAGTCCAACTTGTGTGACACAGGCTAGTCCAACTTGTCTGACACAGGCTAGTCTAACTTGTCTGACACAGGCTAGTCCAACTTGTCTGACACAGGCTAGTCTAACTTGTCTGACACAGGGTAGTCTAACTTTTCTGACACAGGCTAGTCCAACGTGTCAGCGTTGGGATAACTACATTTGGGGTTACCCAGCGTCACAGCGTTTGAAGTGCCACCTGGCAGTTTTGTGTCTGATTCTTGTCCCGAGCCTCTCGATAAATTTTAAAGAGGACGGGTTCCAAGCTGCCTTTACCTTTATCAAGGATAAACAGCGAGGTATGCCGATTGAGGAAATTTAGCTAACTCAATCGGACTCTCTCGGTCTTTTAGGTAGGTCGCCATTGTGAAGAATTTTGTTCATGGTATGATAACTTAGACGAGCTGCTGAAGCAGCATCGTCAAAAACTACAGAAACTAGGTGCCAAGTTTCATTAACATCATAATACCTTTGTACACTGATTTAATGTTCAGTTATTTTCCCTTCTCGATGCGTTAACGATGACATGTAAAGGTTGTAAGCGGCACATGCATCTTTAAGAGAAATATTATGTTGAAAAGTGGATCGATATGAATGAGATAAATTGTATTAATGCTTATTTTGGCCTTCTTTTGACCATATATAGAGATTGCCATCACGATGCCCATTTTTATTCAATATAAGGATGTTCATTCTTTCCTGCTAAATGCATTTTCAAATATTAATTGAGTATTTATGTCTCTAAACGACATTTGCAGAGCGATTCGAGCAAATCGACTTATGACTTTACATTTATATTTATAAGTCAAGTCACACACAAATATAAGTTAAAACTTTGAACACGTAAACTACGTAAAGTGTGAACAATTGACTACTAAACATTGTTTTATGTTTTTTAGAGCTAATTATGGGTAATTGTTTAATACATACGAGGCTAAACAATAAATAAAAATCAATGATAAGGGGGGCACATTTTTGTACCATGTCTATAGGCATAGCTTTGATTATTTAATATATTTTTGGTGTAAGCATGTTATTAATAATTCTTGATAAGTGTTAAATAAATTACTGTAGTAATCCAGGCTTATAAAACATTAATAACCAGTCATTGACAACGAAGAACATTTTAGTATTATTGTAATTACATGTAACATACTTTTATTTGCGAGTTATTAATTTCCCTAATTAAAAAAAAAGAAGTTAGAATAAGAAACAAACTAACATATACTAATACTTACATTGAAACAACATACAATAATTACATAAACATAAGTTAAGTATTAATAAATTCGCATCAGTTATTTTATTTTTCCATAGTGGAACTCCTACGGGATGTTCTATAGTCCTGCAGCGATACCAACCAAACGTTACAAGGATATTTTAATAAATAAAAAATTAGCAAAACTGTACCTACCCGAAACACCGACTTCATAAAATGCGAAAAAAATCACAATAATGAGAAAAGTCCACATTTCTACCAACGCGTTGACCACTCGATCGACATGCAGTCGAATGATTTGCGGCAACGTCCCGTCTCAATAAGGAAGTTTTGAAACTGCGCAGTAAAAAAACCCACAATACCGTGACGAGGTTTGATTTGTTCAATTGATTATATAGGGTTTACGGAAGTTAAAATTCGATGTTAAACTGTCTCAAACTATTCTCAATTAAATTACATCTGCAGAATAATAACGATTTGTTATGTTTAAATCATATTGTTTCTTTACATCTGATAACTGGTGATTCGTGTCATGTAGATCGACACGAAAACAATATAATTAGTTTAAACTAAACTCTATCAAAGGACCTAAGCAATTTATAATTATTTAATGACTTCTTATACACGACATACGTTTTAGTGAAACAATTCTTCATTTAATTATAACATTGATTTTAGCTTTAAAATGCACTGACATTTAATTTGGATGAAAGCTTAACTACCAGCTTGAGAAATAAATATAAGTTTAAATGGCCTCTCAAAACATACTGCAATACTTCATACTGTAATTTGTCACTTAAAACAAACGAAACTATGCGTTTATGTATGATTTAAGCCTCTATAACGCTCAAAATCAACGAAATATATTAAACACGTGTTCATTTACCAATTCAGAGTCCATGTATCGTATGAATAGATACCGTTGCGGGAAATTGAAATGGAATTTATTGTGCCACACACAAATAAAAAAGAGCATTTTATATCTTGTTAAATGTATGTTACCAGACCACATCAAGCGTCAAAATGTTGGCTATTGCTATCAGGAACACTGATTATTTATATGTAAACTTTATTTTACGAAATCTATTACGAAATTTTCGTTGATTTTGAGCGCTGATTTTGAGCGTTGATTTTGAGCGTTATTGGGGCTTTAAGTGATTTTAATCGCACGAGAGTTTCCTATGCGCAGTAAACAGAGCTGCAGAATGACATTTAGAATGTCAGGAAAAAAAACAACAGTTACATTTGCTTAAATAAGATGGAATACATATCAAATTGTTTACAAACGGTTTGGGCGTTCGGCACTCATTTTTAAACGAACACATGAACTATACCCATACTGTAAGCCAAACTTAACACGGAAGTGTTAGTGCTGTCGCTATTTCGCTTGACAGCAGTTCCCTCTGGAAGTCAGGCACAACTGGTTCTCACCTGACACTCAACTCTCTCTTCTGGTTCGAGACATTTTACCAACCACACCAAGGTACCCCTGGTTCAAGTCTAGCATCATCAAGGCGAACACAAGAACGTTTCCTGGCGCAGACATCGGCAGAGCCCATGAATAGTGCTCAACATCATCAAGCTTAAGTTAAAGAGCAAGCGCATCACGAAGGACCCTCGCGTTAGATTTGAATTTGAGAAATGTAAAGATCCAGTGAAAGCAGAGGTAATTCAAGCACATATAGGTGGCAAGTTTGCAGCCCTGAACATCTTAGATAATGACTTCGACACAATAACCAACAACGTCAAGGATGTCCTACGGTCATCGGCCTAAAAAGTGCTTGGGGATAGAGAAGGAAGAACAAGCAATGGTTGACGACCGAAATCATGGACCTCTGTGACAAAAGAAGAGAGCTTATGCATGGGAAGAACACCAGCTTGGACTATAGGGTAAAATACCAGAAAGAGCGCAGGGAGGTAAGGAAGAAACTGAAAGAGGCCAAGGAGGAATGAATTGAGGAACCATGTACCATCTTCGACAACGAGATGACCGCAGTCAGAGGTAAGAAGGCCTACAGCACCATGGAGACCCTCACGAAGACCAGTCAGCCCAAGGCCGGTGTTATATCTGACGCTGACGGGAATCTCCTTACCGAGAGTGCCGCAGTCCTAAACAGGTGGACTAAGTACAGCAGTGACCTCTACACCTACCCGCTAAAACCAGACTCCAGTCTCCTTCAGAACGATCCCAGACCAGCGGTCGACGAAAGTCCAGGCAGAGTTGGAGGAGGTAGTGCGTAGTCGTAATGCAGGACAATCTTCGGGAGTGGACAACGTTCCTTCCGAGCTGATTACGCACGGAGGAGAAGCAACGACTGCACCAATTACGGCACTATGCCAGAAGATATGGGAGGAGAAGAAGTGGCCTAAGGAGTGGACCCAGTCACTGGTCATACCCATACCAAAAAAGCACAATCTCAAATTGTGAGAGAGGTACCGCACCATTAGTCTCATCAGTCATCCCATCAAAATCATGATACGCATCCTTCTTAATCGAAAGAAAAGTAAGGCCGAGGAATTGCTCTGGATTCAGAGCTGGGCGGAGCACAGTGTAACAGATCTTAACCTGCAAAATAATCATTGAGAAAAACATTCTACACCAACATGAGCTCTTACACATCTTCATTGACTTAAAGAAAGCTATCGACCGTGTGAGGCATGATGTCTATGGCATGTTATGAGAGGATTCAATATTGACGAAGGGCTGGTGAAAGTCATTCACTAACTCGACGGAAAAGCCAGCAACACAGTACGTCTCAACCGGCAGCAGGGGGACTTCTTCAGAAAATCAGTGGGCATCCGTAAGGGATTTCTGCTCTCTCCCGTCCTGTTCAACTTTACCTTGAGAAGATGCAGGAAACTCTCCATGACCACCACACCTCTGTGTCCATCGGTGGAAGACCCATTTCCAACATGAGATTCACTGATGGCATTGACCTCATGGGTGGCGCCTGCAGTGAACTTCAAGATCTCACCAACGCACTCTGTGAAAGAGAAGGAGCATACGGGATTGAGGTCAGCATGGATAAGTCGAAGATCATGGTGAAGAGCACAACATACACCAGTGCAGACATCACCATGAACGGCGAGAAGCTAGAAGAAGTGACCAAATTCAAGTAAATCAACTAATAAACGTTGCAAAACAAATTTTAATTTTAACAACAGTGTGGGCAAAGGAAACTGTCTCCTCTTATGAGCACCGATTTTGTGTGGCTAAAGGAAAGGTGAACCCAATGAACACACTCGTCGCACTGCCCCCAATTCACGATTGTTATGTGCGGTCTCATTTCCAGATTTGCTTGACTGAATTTGTTACATACACAACATGTCTCGGAATCGTCCGTGTCGGTTTCGGTTTCAGAGTCGGCATCTCTGATAATTTGAGCATGAGTTACTTGTATGCCACTTGTGGACGGTCTCGGGCTTGTAATTAGAAGGCGGTTTTGAGATGGGACGGCATCGGGTTTTTTCTGTTCGTCGTAATTCTCAAACTCTTCTATGTACGCAGCGCTCGTAATACATTTTCCGCCAGGATTTGGTTTGCAGACATCTTCCTCTGGCATCTGCACGACGTGATTGGGGTTGGTGCCTATGATTTCGCTTGGAGATACTCTTCAACTGCCTGCTTGCCAGCTCGTTCTTCTTGTATCGTCTGAAGAGGTGTCGAGTCTCGGAATGAATCGCATGGCATGAGCTTTTCTGAAGGCACAGCATTCTTGTTTAATGGGTAAACAACGGCCTTCCTGAAGTCTGCCGCGATGTTCCACGGGCTAAGTGCCTTCAGGTATGCGCTGAATGCCACTCCACCAACTTCATACTCCGTAACCACTTTCCCGGGGTTGGCCTTCATGTACGAAGTACATTTGCTGTAGTAGAATCGCTTGATGGAGCCACACACATCCACTTCAAGCGGTTGAATGATATGAGAAGTATGAGCTGGCAAGCAGAACAGATGAACGTTTCTATACCGCGCCCGTTTCATCATTTCGGTTCACGTGTGCGTCGTGTATCCGTCAAGCAAAACGATAACTAGTTGATTGCCATCGCCCCTGTTGATTTGTTTCAGGAAATGGTTTTCAAGGTAATCCTTGAATGTCGATGTTGTAGACCACCCTGATTCAGCCATCGTTTCTTTTGCACCTGGCGTCAGGTCTTTCGCCAGGTTGTCATTCGTTCTCTTCCCTGTAGTTAAGAAAGATTCCAAAATATTTAAGAATTTATAATAATTATTGGTTGCAATAAAGTTTCTTTAATCTGATCATATTTATTGTTTATAACACTGAAAGCAATATTATGTATTAAATGTCTTTACTTAGTGTGCTTACTACTGAATGTTTATTTTTTTACGTGTTTAAGAAGTTTTATGAAGTTTGAATTGCAATTACGTCGATGAATCTCGTAAATATTCGTTAAATATTTTCATATTCATGTGTTAATCGTATTATTCTCAACCTTCAAATATTAAATACGGCGG
Source organism: Dreissena rostriformis (assembly GCA_007657795.1). NCBI lineage: Eukaryota > Metazoa > Mollusca > Bivalvia > Myida > Dreissenidae > Dreissena > Dreissena rostriformis. The sequence continues at coordinate 22,986 of VMBQ01009608.1, forward strand.
AAGGTGATTTCCAGACGCACTGGCGCACGCGATCAGCGTTGTTGTTGCTGAGCGTGGGGATGTTACTGCCTGTGCCTTTTCATGGGCAGGAGCGATGATATTTGGAAGACGATGCTCTGGAGAGATGCCGGTTTCATCGACATTAGATATGCAATCAGGCCTCTCTTGCAATCCATGTTCCACCACAGCCGCCTCTAGGTTGTTGAAAAACTGCTCAACAACCACTGGAGTTGATTATTTTGCCCTGTTTGACTCCAGCGCTGATGGTTTGAGGGTGGAGATCCTCGATTCCCACCGTTTACGGAAGCCATGCAGCCAGCAGTTGCTGAGTGGTTTTTCCGAATCGCGCATTTCTAGGTGGTGTGCCCATTCACCACCCGCCTTCTGCATGGCTGTTTTACTCAACCCATAGTCAAGCCTTGCGTTATTTTCTGCATGTTTATCAAGCCCTAACTCCTCATCGTTTGTTCAAATCGTTTTCTTCAAGAACTTGGTTGGATCAACACGTCCACTGATTCTGTCTCGAAATGTTTGATAAGGGCTGCAATATTAGAGCGCCAACCGACGAACAGATAGTTTTTTCGTGTGTATCTCCCCTATTGCTTGCAGCATAATATCGGGATTGTATGACCTGTATCTGCCATGGTATCTCTGAGAATCGGCTTACAACGTCACCAAACTCCGCGTGGCGTTAATAAGATTTTAATAGAGTTTCGTGTTGTTAAGATAAGCCTCGTTACAAGCCTCTATAATTTGACTACGCCGATCTGAGTCGATAATGTTATAGTCAACTGACTTTGAGAAATGCGAACACAGGAATCCGGACTATTTTAAAACGTAAATATTGGACATATTTTACTGAAAAGGTGATTGTTTTCAATGATTTCATGTTTTTATACATAATGTGTTCAACTATAATGGCGAAAATACAACTTCTTACATTCTTTGTCCTCATTTTTCGGATTGTATTGACAGCGAAAAATATCCGGCTTAATACCTGAATCGAATTCGGACACGGCACGGACAGTTTAAAAATTACGTCATTAAAAAATTCACGAATTAAAACATATTCACGAACCTATAGGAATGAAGGACGTCGACCTCATTTGAAAGCATTTCTGTTGACGACTTCACATTGATTGATAAAATAAAGAGAAAAAAAAATGTTTGTGTAATCATTAGCTTTATTGCTATCGTATATAATCTGGCAGTTGGCGCAAAATGAAAGTTTAACGTCTTTTCAATCCTTCAATTGAAGAGCACAGACTGGTTTAACGTTCATAAGATTCGTAAGAATTTTTAAGTCTGCGAACGTGTTTATAAAACGTTCGTAGGAATTGGCGTTAGAACGTTCGTACATAAGAATCGCAAAATTCTTACGAAAAACTTAAGAATTGTTTATGAAACGGACCCAATAAGTAATAACGTGCGTCCCTTTCTATAAACAGTACGTATTCACAATTATGAAGTAATCATTTAAAAAAAAACGCATTTCCTTTGTTATAGCAGGACCATCACATGATTATACATGAACATACGATAATCAGTAAATGCATATATAGAAGATCAGTCTATCATACTTAAGATTTATATTGAATAACGATATACGTTCAATACATGGCACTCATTTTTAAAATATAATGTTTTTTCAGCATTTCTGTTTCGCGTTAAAATTACACGCATCCCTTAGACTCTATTACTCCGCTCTTTGAGTCTATATTCTTCAAATAAATTCATTTATTCTCATCAGACCATTGATTTAAGCAGTCCGAGAGGGGCAGAATACACTCAGTACACGCATACATCGCTACTTTTTTAAATTTAGTTCCATTGTTTAGGGAAAAATGTTTGATGAACGTTTATGAATTATCAATAACGTTTAACCCATACTCCACCCATTCGATTTGCGGTATACATAATTCATCGGCATAAATAGGAAGATAAAAAGATGGTTGTTTACTCGTTCATGACACATGCAGATGGTTTGAATTACGTTTTTGCTTACAGACAATACGATTTAGTTCAACACTCGTTTCATGCAGTTGTTCAAGGTAACCCGTCTTCTCGTCACGCAATTTGACATCAAAACATGTGATCATATTACATGTTATATGTTAATACGTTGTTAAGTATCCAAATGTAATGTTCAAAAGGGAAGTTTGATTTTTTTCCGTGTTCATCTGATTTGGTGAATATGAATTTTTTAAACCAACGTTATTGTTATCTTAATAGACTGTTGACGCGAGTTCGTATATATGCAATATGCCACGCACCAACTATTTTATTGCGCTTTAATGTTATTGCACAATTCTCTGTAGGCTGACATATCTTTTAAATAAAAAATACTACAGACAAGGTTGCTGTCCGTAAACGATTTTTGCGAATACAAATAAAATGAAAAAATATAATATTAAACAAACATATCATGAATAAAGCCATGTAATGCACGTGCATATTGTATTAAAGACCTTTCTTTGTATTTCAGTTCGTGTACATTTTGTAACAGTTTAATAATGTGTAATTAAAATCGTTGCCATGTGTGTTTTGTATCAAATATAAACTAACGATAATACGGGAAGTCTGCATATTTTACTTGTATATCTTGCATGACGATGGTATTATACATTATTTTTGTGTTATACCGATTATGATAGACAATCGTTAACGACATGTACAAATTAAACAAGTACATTAATGTCAATTCCTTATTTGTATTACTCGGTTATATTGTTCAACATAGTTTATGTTGTCGTGCTAACGTTTTATAACACAATATGGTGTTTTGATATAGTCATACACTTTATTAATGTGAAATTATGTTATAATGATAAAATGCTATTGTCTCACAAACTGTTATTACATTTAAATTTGATGATTGTTGTAGGTTTTGTTTATACCTTTTACGAATACTATTTAAAGAGTACAAATGCGTAATAAAATTAAATGTAGAACTTATGTGTCATTAAATATAATAAAATAATAATAATAAATATAATATATGTAGTATTATTATGTACCTATTATTGACTCTCTATGCCTTTTTGAACTGTTATTACAATGTATACATTCTTGTTTTGTCTATATACATTGGAATATGTCTTTTTTTCTTTGTTATATATTTCTTATATGTTGTTTCAACACAAAACTGCATGTAATTNACGCGTGTAAATCTACTAAGAAAGTGGCTGACCATGCACTAGTTCAAGGTTTCAAAAACACAAGTTAAGTTTAACTTAAAATCACAATAATAAAAATACTACAAATATTTCAAAGCACTTACTCATGCGACAACTCAAAATGACGTTATGAACTTTAACATTCAGTAACTAATTTCCATGTGTTAGCTTGAGTACACAGTGTAAATCCCTAAGGTTGTCCTGATAATCAGATATGTATTGCATGTAAATTCAACAAAAACGTAAAAAGACATTTTTCAAAATAACAAATTTCTCACCCAAACCATTGACTTCAAAAATGGCAAACACGATTACAATAATGCGAATCGTCCAAATATCGAAAAGAGCGATAATAGCTTCATTTTTTCATATCGATATACAGTCGTTTATGGCTACACGTATCGATGCGGAAGTTTTAAAACTGCGAAATCGATAGGTATAGTGCCGTGACAAGACCTACGATTTAATTCATGCAATAGCGCCTGATAGCCTGCGCTTTGGTAGAAAACTGTAACGGTTCCAGAACAAATAAGCTATTACTTGTTTTATAGAACAAATGGATTGTGCTGGTTGTAATTAGGTGACTGAGAACCTTGTAAGGAACACTTTTCTTCGTAAATATGCAAATATGCGTCAACACTTAAGTTATCTCAGAAGATCAGGGTTACATGACTTATTCCGGAAACATAGGGCGTTCTTAACACCACCTGTTTAAACTGTGTTCCTTTAAGTGTGACAAGCAATAACAAATTAAACAACATAGTATTATTTAAACAAAACAAGTGTTTAAGTGCCTTTTCGTTTGGCAATGTATAGGCGCGATTAAATAAAACAAACTGAACTTAGGACGAATATCTGATAATCATTTACCGTTCAAAAACAGAACGGACATATACAGTTCGTCAACATTGTCATGAAGTGATTACGGTTAAAAATAGGTATTCAAGATTAATAACTGTATGAGCGGAGTGATTACGCATCTTACTGAGTTTATAATTTAAGATATTAATAGTATACAAATGTAAACAAACAATCGCGAATAGTTTGTGAACATTAGCAAGTGTCTGTTGTTGTTATTTCAATAATAAGAAATTTCCTTCGGGTGAAATTAATATTTTAAAAACCATCGACTTACCGACGACATGTTATACATAGTTTAGTGTTAAAACATGAACAATTAATTGTACAGAAGATAAGTAACGGGTTATTACCCGCTAACTGTAACAAACACCAGTCAAAACCGAATCTAATTCGTTTTTATCAGGAAGTTTTAACACAAAACTAATGTTAGTAATGTTCATCCAGGCGACTTGTAATTATTATAATTCACAATTAACATACAGTTGTATGCTTAAACACCACGGCGCACGATACAGCAAACGTATATTGTAAATTGACACGCTACAAAACACAGGATTAAGTATATATTCCCTGTAAGTTTGAAGGAGGTTTCGTCAAGGCTTATAATATTACCATAATGCATTAACGAACATATGTAAATCACAAACCCTTGTGATAATAAAATAATGTCATTCCTTACTTATTTTCAACAAAATAAATGACTAAAATAATCTACCTAGCTTTGATTTGAATTGCATTTAATAGCGTGATGTCACTGCACGTATTCATGTGTACTCTAATCGTATGCGTATTTATTTTCCGCATTTATCATGTAATGCTTTTACAAATTGGTGTTCTTGTATATGTTATATACAGCTCATGCCTTGCACATGAACATGTTGACCAAGTACTGCATAGATTAAACCATTTGATATTTTATAGCATTACAAAATGTCTATCTTAGCGAAAACTTTAAACACATATTATGTAGTTGGTTATATATTTCCTTATACAAACTTTACTATCTAGTGTTGATATTCATCATGTAATACGAGTAAATGCATACCAGAGAGTAATATTATATTGTGAATTGGATATATAAACTATGTATAGTGTGAACAATTGTTTTAATTAACATTGTTTTATGTTTTGAGTTACTAATTATGGGTGATATTTCAATAAATACAAGACTTAAAAATACAAATCAAGCCATGGTAACGTCTACCATGTCCATTAGCAGAGCTTTAATTAATTAATTAATTAATAATTAATATAATTTTTCAAGCAACTAATTCTTGATAAGTGTTTAATATGTAAGTGTGGTTATCGAGGCTTAGAAAACATGAACACATGGCGACGGAAAACATTATAGTATTATTATAATTTACACAGCTTTATGCGCAACTTATTTATTGGTCTATATGTCCCTTTTTTTAAATTTAAGTTAGCATAAAAATAACTAACATATCTTAATACTTACATTAAAACAACATAAACTAACGAGGTAAACATACATTATGTATTCATAACATTGCGTGCGATGTTTTTGTTATTTCGATACTGAAATTACTAAGGGCTGTTTTTTAGTCCTTGCAGCGATACCAGCAAAAATAGTTGTTTTAATAAATAAAAAAAATTAACAAAAAAGAACTTACCCGAAACACCGACTTCATAAAATGCAATAATAGTCACACAAATGCGAACAATCCACATTTCTACAAACTTGTTAATCGCTCGATCGGCATGCAGTCAAATGATTTGCGGCAACTTGTCAATACGGAAGTTTTGAAACTGCCCAGTTACAATCCACAGTACCGTGACGAGTTTTTTTTTTTTTTTTCACTAGCTTCAAAAGCGTTGACCTTCCTTGAACCCGATGTTAAACTGTCTCAATCCATTTTTAATTACATTCACTCTGCTGAAAAATAACGATTCGTTATGTTTAAATCATATAGTTTCTTTACACCCGGTAGCTGGTGATGATTGTCATTGATTTTAACTTTTAAAATGCACTGACTTTTTATTTGGATGAAAGGCTAACTACCAACGTGGGAACTAAATTTAAGTTTGAAAGGCCGCTCAAAAGATTGTTCGATACTTCATTTTAATACTATTTCATATTGTTTACAAACGGTTTTTTTTGGCAGGTGTTTAGTTCGCACAAGGGGCATTAAAATAATGTCTTCACCATGTTAACAAATGTTTATTGAAAATTAACCAAACATATTGAGAAATTTGTACTCAGTACTAACTATCAAATTTAACTGCCTACATTTTCGAATTTTACGAGTGCATATATTTTGGTATTTTAAGTAAACATATGCTTTTTGTGCAGAACGTGTACTTTTTTTAAAGCACAAAATTAGTGCAATGTCAAGGACCGAATGAGATCAGGGCATGTGGGTGTATCAGAGTGCAACATCCATGTAGGTATCACAACTTTTTTGAAAGCGGTATTGATGTTATACAAAACCTGTCATCTAGTCCTTTAGAGTTAAACTCATATGGAGGGACGGAATAACGTAAAGGCCAATCGCTATATGCTCACTGGTATCAGTAGATGCGGGGTGCATAAAACAGTAAAATACTTAACCACATTGCCACATTGCCACAATCGTAGTTATACACATATAATCATCATCATCATCATCATCATCATCATCATCATCATCATCATCATCATCATCATCATCATCNTGCTATTGTTAAGCATCTTGAAGAAGCCATGTTGTTAGAATTTAAAAATGATTGGTTCAACCAGATAAATGCTATTCATGGTCCGTCTGGCAGAGGTGGTAACAAATTACGAACCTATTGTACATTTAAACATGAATATAGTGTTGAGAAATATTGCAGCATGATTATACCAAAAGTTCATAGATCAGCATTGTGTAAATTTAGGAGTGGTGTTGCTCCGCTGCGTATTGAAACAGGGCGATATGAAGGTCTGCCTTTGGATAGACGTTTTTGTCCATTTTGTAATGCCAATAATAACAGTGTTATTGAAAATGAAAGCCATGTTTTACTTGAATGTAATTTGTACTGTGATATAAGAGATACCCTTTTTGATAGAGCTAAAGTTTCTGCACCTGATTTTATGACTTTTAGCTGTGATGATAAACTTAAATTGCTTTTTACTGATAGTAATCTGGTTAGAATTTTAGCCAAAACCTGTGTCTTAATACTACAAAGACGACAATCTTACATGTGTAAATAATATTAATTTACACCTAGTGGTACGAATTACTATCCTTTTGTTACCAATTTTATTCAAATAAGCTGTAAATATTTATAACCAGATTATTGTTTTTTAATGTATATAGACCTTTTAGACTATGTATATAACGTACGGCCAAGTATTTTATGTAAGCTTAGTGCTGCCTTTTATTCTGTACTAGAATGTTATTGCTAATCATTTCTTTTATGATCAGATCATAGGGGATAAATGATGTCTTTCCACTATTTTGTTTTTATTTATTTTTTCGTTTCAGTGTGCACTTGCACCTGTTTTCCAATTCAATATTTTATTCTAGACATTTTATTGCAGAATTTAACTCAGATTAGCAAAATCAATCTAGGTTTTATGTGTAAATATTTTGTTGGTATATAATTGTGTTATTAGTATGTTTTATGTGTTGATATAACTTGTAAGAGAAAGGGGGATAACTTGGATACAATATGATCTTCCGAGTTAGCTCCCTTTCAATAAGTTTTAAATAATTAATATGTCTGTGATGTTTACTAGTCTCTTGTAACTCAAACTTGAGTGGCAGCAATCATTGTGTTTTATGTTTTAATGTAATGTTTTATCTGTGACTGTATGCAATGATGCTGATGAGACGTTAATAAACTATTATTATTATTATATTATTATATTATACGTTATGTACATGTTATTGCGTTTCATCTTTTTAACACCAACTACTTAATATCTTGTCGTCGGTAAGTCGGTTGTTTATACAATATTAATTTCTCCTGAAGGCAATCTTATTATTATTGAAATAAGAACGACATATAATTACTTATTTTCACAAAGTCGTCAAAGTGTTTTTGTTATACTTGCTTTCTATTAATAGCTTAAATCATACACAGTTAAATGAGTTATCACTCCGCTAATACGATTCTAATTTGAATTACATATGTTTAACCGTAATCAGTTCGTTACAGTTTTATCTTCGTTGTATATGTTTGTGTCAGTTATTGCAATGTAAAGGCTGTATAAAATTAATGAAAAAGAACAATTCAACAATTTTGCCGCGAATTCCTGATTACAAAACACACGAAGAAAATTATAAATAAATTCGTAGTGTATTCTAATGCTTCTTTTATTAATTAAAATCATCCATAACGCGGCTTGAACACGAATCGATTACAATTGTGCCACGATTAACGCTAAGCATACAGTTTGTTAACAACACAAGATTATAGTGTTCTTTTTTTTATGTAATGCAACAGTCCACTTTAAAATTCGCAACAAAAATAACATATTGTTATCCCCACACTTTTAAAAGCGTGGGGATATTGTATTGATCTCCGCTTTCTGTCCGTCTGTCCTGGCCACTATCTCCTCCTACACTATTAGCACTAGAACCTTGAAACTTACACACATGATAGCTATGAGCATATGTGCGATGGTGACGGTGACGGATTTTTTATCTGACCCCTGGGTCAAAAGTTATGGGTAAATAAATGGGGTAAATGGGTTACTAACAACATGCGACGCACATGATAATAACTTTTGACCCAGGGGTCAAATCATAATTCCAAATAGTGCACCGTCGCACAAATGCTCATAGCTAACATGTGTGTAACTTTCAGGGTTCTAGTGCTAATAGTGTAGGAGACCATAGTGGAGAATGGGGGTTGGGGTGGAGCCGGGTCAGAGATTTTCACTCATTTTTTATGTTATTTTACATTTACTTCTTCATTTCTACACCGATTTACTTCAAATTGATACTGAACATTTCTTATGACAATACGGTCAATCTAAACTATGCATGGCCCCATAACCAACCCTGGGGCGCCCCGTACATAGACCACGCTCACCCAAAATTTTGATTTAACATAACTCTTTCAATTTTGTTTTAAGATAACTCTTCATTTATTCACAAATTGACTTCAAATAAATACTGAAAATCTTTTATGACAACACGGTCTATCTCGACCATCCATGTCCACATTACCCAGCCCGGGGCCCCACCAACATAGGCCTTGCCCACCCAAAATTGCCTTTTAATATAACATCTATGCGGCGTGGGGATACGCGTCGGCCTCTGCCGCACACGCTCTAGTTATTAATTGCGGTGTTTTGAATAAATTGAAACTGTGTATATAATAAATAATATATCCAAAGCCAGATTTAGAGGGTTGCGAAAGCGGCCTTAGCTCCCGCCCCTTTTTGTGCCAAATGTTTGGCTTTTTTTTACTAACGCTTACTTCTGAAAAAATCAAATGACAAATTTGTGATTTTACGTATTTGTGAAGTACATTTAAAACTGGGATTTTAGAGAGCATATTTTCTGTAGTGAGTCTCTTTCGCTAAAGTGCTTCTATTTGCTGATATCACAGCCGTTTCGGTATTTATACATACAAAAAGAAGTGAGCGTGTGCCAATTTAATGTTTTACATGTCGTTTGCGGTTTTAAAAGGTTAATAATGGTAAAATATTCTGCCCAAGTTCATTTTTCATTTATTCACGCGTATACACAATGTATATGGCCAAACGAAAAGATACTTTGAAAATCCGTCTAGTTTTAGAAATATTAAGCTGTATATTTTGTATTGCTAGTCACACTTAGAGGGGCATGAATGTTACATAAGATATAAATAAAACCCAATAATGCCGGGAGAAGGCATGTGACTCGATCTTATAGGATAACTTTAGTTTTGACGCGTGTTTGCAATTTTGTGAAAACAATTGTGTCCTAAAAAGTATCGCAATATTCTTAGTCACGTATTTACAAACAACACGATGTATTTGTTCAATACAACAAACAATAACTTACTTTTCTGGCACCGTTACAGCTTACTACTAAACCGCAGGATATCGAGCGTTATTGAATTCATTTAATCGTGAACTAAGTCATGGTGCAGTCCCTATTGATTGAGCAGTTTTAAAACGTCCGTATATTCGAGTCTATATCGACAAGACGAAACATTGCTTTTTGTTAGAATATCAACGTTTCGCATAATAGTGACTGTCGATGGTTCGAGCGATTAGTTAATAGTTTTAAATAATTGATTTATTAGCATTTTCATGTATTTTTTGTTAAATTTACTTTCAATAAAATATGATTAATACGACTATAAAGGACAAAATAATTACCTAAAGGATTTACACTGGAGACTCAAACCAACACACGCAAGATTAATTACTCTATGTTCAAGTACATGACACCATATTGAGTTGTTTTATGAGTAAGAATTTTGGAATGTTTGTAGTATTTGTATTTTGATTTAAAGTTAAACTTTCGTAAACTTAACTTGTTTGTTTTAAACCTTGATTTAGTGCATTTTCAGCCACTTTCTTAATAGATTAACACGCCTGTATATTATACTTAATGCAAATGTTTATTTTATGTTTTCCGGTGGTTCATAGAGAAATATCAGTGAAATAAAAATGATATGTCACTGTTTCAAACAGTAAAAAATAACAGTGAAAAATATCGATATTTTTCACTGTTTTACCGGAACTATTTTTTTCGCGATTGTGACCCCAATTGTACCAAGAGTTACTACTCTGCAATGAATGTTTATGACAGCAAACGGATTTGCTTCCCTTGAACATACATGTTCATTTCTATAATG
>VMBQ01009609.1:0-28846 GCA_007657795.1 Dreissena rostriformis
TTTATTTAGAAAATTCTATAACGTAGATGTTGTTTTTTGGTTCAAGACATGTACATTTTAGATTTGTGTGATTTTCTACACATGTTGTACAAATGCCCATTTTTGTTAAAATGTTAAGTTTTAAACAGAAGGTTAGTGTGTATCTGTCGATAAGAAGATTTGTTTAATGATTTATATAAAGAATATTACAAAAGTTTAATTGATAATTGAACAGATTGATAGGAAAGGTATGAACAAATCAGGGTTGCCAGTGTGCCTTCCTAGATATAATAGCCAGACTTTTTCTAAGGAAATATCCAAGATGTAAATTATTTTGCCTTTATTTTGTTGTAAAGATATAAAAAAATAAATAAAATGTCTCACTTGTGATGAAATAGTTTTCATTCAGTATTAAAAGTCACTTTAACTCTTTAAGTGGCTGAATATACAGAAACAGAGTTGTATCACTTGCAAAGAAAGTTCATTTTATTTGTAAATGCTATAACTACAAGGAAGAGTATATCCCAATGATTGCCAGGCATACCGATATCCGTAATTACATACAGGTGTATGATATAATATCTCTCTGCAAAGTACATAATCAGGTCTTCAAAAGCTTTCTATCTAACCACTTCCTTATTCTATCTCTAGTCTGTATTTTTACCTTTTGTAAATGCACAAAATGTTGGTATGTATATTATTGCTGACATTGATATTTGAACGAGCTAGTCATGCCATATATTCGTGTTGCTGTTCACTATTTCTGTTATGTTAACATGGTTATGCCATGTGTTTTCAGGAACCAAAACATTCTGCCAAGTCCCGTCCAGAATAAATAATCCTTACTTCCTTACAATGATTTAATGTTCTTATTCCCTACATAATTACACAAAATATATATTGGACATCATTATTTTATGGCCACATTTAATAAATGTTTACACTTGAATATAATGGCAGTTATCAGTATTTAGATTTTACACAAGAGTTCCTACGTAGAAGATTGTTTGATATCTCTTTTATTGTTTAAATTATGTTTAATAACATTTGTTTTAGAAAGTTTTGAGAGTGGTCTGGGAACACTGCCAGATATTCATAGATAAGGGTCGTCTTTGATTAATGATATATAGGTGTACTGTGTAAGAAATTGATGTTTGTTGTATGCAATAATTTCTTCTTTGATTCAACCCTTTGCATGCTGGGAAATTTGTCGTCTGCTTAATTTCTAAAATTAGCATTTTCTTCGAATTTTTTTCAAAGAATACTATCAGAATAGCAAACTGTTTGGATCCTGATGAGACGCCACGTTCTGTGGCGTCTCATCTGGATCCAAACTGTTTGCAAAAACCTTCAAAATCCGGTTCCAGCACTCAAAGGGTTAAAATGATACGCAATAATATGGGTACTGAGTGTAGAACTGTTTACACTGTATGTAAAATGTTCTCACCCGTATGTGTTACACTATGTTAAACCATGAATACTGTTTATAGGAGATATAATGAATTATTTGATATTCTGTACATATAAATGTTTTTACAGTATACTGTTTCACTAGGAAAATGTGTAAGCTACTGTGCAATTCAGGAAGTTTACCAGTAGGGTGGTGAATGGAATTATATATGAGCCTCACTTTGTGAAAACAGGGTTAAATGCATGTGCATAAAGTGTCTTCCAAGATTAACCTGTACTGTCCGCACAGGCTTATCAGGGAAGGTAGTTTTCGCTTTAATTGTATTTTAAGCTCGGCTGAAAACCCGAGGTATTGTCATAGCCAGCTCGTCCGCCGTCCGCGTCATCCGAATACCATAACTTTTGCAATATTGAAGATAGCAACTTGATATTTGGCATGCATGTGCATCTTATGGAGCTGTACATTTTGAGTGGTGAAAGGTCAAGGTCATCCTTCAAGGTCAAAGGTCAAAAAAACAAAATCCAAGGGAAGTAAGCTTTAAAGGGAGATAATTTCTATACCTGCCAAATGATAAATAGAAATTTTATTTCAAAGCGGCGCAGTAGGAGGCATTGTTTCTGACAAACACATCTCTTGTTGGGTCACTAGGTCAAAGGTCAAGGTTACTTTTTTTCTCCATTTTTTTCATTTATTTATTTATTCAAAACTGCACCCACAGCCGAGCGTCGGCACCCGCTATGCAGTGCTCTTGTTTGTTTAAAGGAAGTACCTTCTTAGCAAAAATCCAGTGTCGTCAGCAAACCGCACAGGCTTATCTTGGATAACACTTTATGCACATGCATTAAACCCTGTTTTTCCGGAGCAAGGCTCCTATGTTTTGTTAAATGTAGGCACTACAGCGGTTATCTTGTTCAAATAAACAAGATTTCACCTGTTATATTGTTGTAGAGGTATCTCAGAGAGAGCCAAGTTGTGTACAATCCTGACAAGAGAAGTAATACTAAACAAGACAAATGTAGAGAAAAATATAGAGATTATAATTATCAAAAGATGCATGGAGAGAAATCATTGAGACTTAAACCAAGTGTCAGAGCTTTCTTGTGCTATGAATAAATGGTCGACGTTTTGAAGGCAAAATTTGGTTTTTGAAGCTTCAAGGTTGCACTTGATCCCTTAATGCAAGATCTTGAAAATGCTCCCAGAATGGTGAACAAAGCTCCTGATAGCTAGGAGGACGCCATATCCACGACGCCACCTTGACCTCTCAGTTCTTTTGCATGTCATGAGCATATACTCTAAACCAAAAGCTTTCCACATAAAATAGTCAACACAAGATATGTTTGCTAGTTTATCAAAACAGTTTGATCACGAATGGGACTATGAACGACTCTTAGAGTTGTACAATTCTAGGGTGCATAGTATCTTCATGTAATTATAATAAATTGTTACCACCAATAGTATGATCACAAATTACTGGTCACACATATGACTTGTGAGTCCAGCAGTTAAACAATTCTCCCACTAAAACTGACCCCTAGCTGGTTTTATGATTTTCACAGGATGTGGGAGAGGGCTGGTGGGAGGCGCGGAACTACAAGGGACAGGTGGGGCTCATACCTCAAGCCTATGTCGAGGTAAGGGAACAAGATTTTTTTTTCACACATTTTATTTCAAGATTGCAACCAATTACATATTCAATATGAACAATAACACAATAATGTTATGCAATCAGAGATGAAAACAAAAACAGGAAACAAAAATTAGTCAGCAACTTCTCAACAAGATTCTCACATTTTCTTTCTTATCTGAATACATTGGCTAATGTTTGACCATATGCGGGATAAGAATGGTTTGGTATTATAATAAATAGTGACTTATGTATACATGTCATTAAGATGAAACAGATCATTACAATTCAGGGGTTATATACATTTAATTACGCAATTCGTGTTATTGAAATCAACATAGGCAATGATTTTCAACCTCAGATATGAATCTATAAGTTTGTTTGTCCTCAGGTCTACAACTATTCATTTTTATCATGGTAATTGATTTACCCCCGAACGAAGTCAAGGAGGTTATACTGGAATCACCATGGAAGTCTGTTGGTCTGTCCGTCTGTATTTCTTTCTTTTGTCAGAAGTTTTCCTACACTTTTCAATGTACAACATTTAAAATTGCGTAGATTGTTCCTTATGACATCAAGTTGTGCATGTTCGATTTTTTTTCTTCATAAATAAAAATAGATACCGGTATGGCTCTTTTTAAACTATTTTTGTTGTTGTAATATTGTTGTTTCTATAGAATTTATATGCAAACATATACATCTCTGAAACTACAACATCAATATGTTTCATAGTACATTGTATATTTGCCCTCTACTTAGTTTTATCAAATAAAGACCCTGGGGTCAAAACTAGCCACACCCAGGCGGCCTAATACATGTAGATTATATAGACTAATACAGCAAAATAACTTTGAAAATCGTTTCCTCTCAAAATCCACAAGGCCCAAAGGTCTAATACTTGGTTGTGTAACATTTTAATATAGTTCTCTACAAACTTTGGACACACAATGTCCCTGGGGTCAAAACTGGCCATTCCCCAGGGTCCACATTTTTCAATTTTCATCTTGCTACATACATGTATTACATGTGGAGTCATGATTCAAGTATGTCTTTCTGTGCCTTTTTTCAGAGCTAAGGGATGCTATCTAAGCCCTGATATGTTTGGAGTGTAGAAAGGGGGAGATTATCATTACTTTTGGGATTTGGGGGAAAAGCCAGGTAGGGGAAAGAAAAATGAAGGATTAAGGCCGGTTTTAGGTGAAACTGCATGATTGGAAATAATTATTGTGATGAGTTGCAGGCTTACTGCAAAAGAAAATATGCCTTATTAAAAAAAAAAAAATCTGGAAAAAAAAAATGTATTCCAGATGATTGAGCCACCCATGCCCTCATTTCCCCCGCCGCCTGCCCCGATTGCCTCAGCGCCGGTCATAGGCAACCACAACGGGTGGAGCAGCGGCGCAGGTCACCAGGCGAGCCAGGAGGGTTGGGATGATGACTGGAGCGATGATGATGAGGCCTCCAGTACAAGTACTGGGGACGGGGTGGGGTCATACACACAGTCAAATACCAGCAATGCACAGGTACAGTGGATTATGACAACACTGTGTTATGGTCCTTTAATACCGGTAATCTTAAAGAGACCTTTTCACAGATTTTGGCATGTATTCAAGTTTGACATTAAATGCTTTCAATTTGATTAATATAAACATTGGAACTAAATAGCTCCATTAAAAAAAAACAAGAATAAAATAAAAGAAAGAAAAAAAAAGTAATCCTCAAATGGACTCTACCACTAGGCCATCTGTGCTCGTACAGTGAGTGGTGTATTTTATACATTATATAAGCAATCCTCGTGTCACAAAATATAACGATAACACCAGAACTTACCAAATTATTCAATTGTTTAGCGTTTGTAACGCTTTATAATTTAAAGGTCTTTAAATTGTCGAAAGATGCATATAATTGTAATTTTAGAGCATGGTAAATGTTCAGTATTTAAGTTTCCATGCAAATATCGAAACTACAATGAAAATATGAAAATCTGAATTATTTTTTTTTCCAATTTTGTCAATTTACCAAAATGTGAAAAGGCACCTTTAAGCAGGTTGATATTCAGAAAGTTTCCACCTGATCTCAATTCATGATTTGATGAAAATATTTGAGGTTAATATATTCACATTTTTAACAAATGACCCAATTAACTGCAAAGTTATTGCTGTTTATTTATTTTTTACAAATTGCTCAGGTAGTTTGGAAAATTAGTGTTATAGCTCCACAATTATAAACAGTAATTAGTTGGACTTTATCTCATATATTTAAATTAATGATAATAAATGCCTTGAGGTGACAAAAAATCTTAATACCGTAAAAACACGAATATAAAACGCCCTCGTGTTTAATATGCACCCCCGAGTTTGGTCCAAATTTATCGGTAAAAATTGAAAATCCGAGTAAAATACGCTCTAAAAAAATCAGTGTCCAAAATCGGCCATCACACTGTCATTACGGAAAAAAAACAATAATTTTGTGTTGTAAAAATAGCAAATCAATTTGGCGTTATCAACCATCTATTTCACAGTAATACCCCGGTAAATTGATCGCGATGTGTTATCGGGCCCTTGTCATGACAGTTGCATAATAAAAATCTCTGTCTATTGTTTATATTACTGTTGATTGTTTTATTTAGTGCAAACATATGGTTGATTTGATACCAATGTGACAATTTTAAGACAATTCTTTCTAAGACAAGCGCCAGAGGCGAAGGGATATTGTTTTGGCGTTGTCCGTCCGTCCGGCTGTCCGTCCGTCCGTCCTTCCGTCCGTCCGTCCGTCCGGCACTTTTGTATCNGCAATCCTCGTGTCACAAAATATAACGATAACACCAGATATTACCAAATTATTCAATTGTTAAGCGTTTGTAACGCTCTATAATTTTAAGTTCTTTAAATTGTCAAAAGATGCATATAATTGTAATTTTAGAGCATGGTAAATGTTCAGTATTTCTGTTTCCACGCAAATATCGAATCTACAATGAAAATATGTAAATCTGAATTATTATTTTTCCGATTTTGTCAATTTACCAAAAAGTGAAAAGGTACCTTTAAGATGGTTGATTATCAGAAAGTTTCCACCTGATCTTAATTCATGATTTGATGAAAATATTTGAGGTTAATATATTCACATATTTTACAAATGACCCAAAGTTATGGCTGTTTATTTATTTTTTACAAATTGCTCAGGTAGTTTGGAAAATTAGTGTTATAGGTCCACAATTATAAACATTAATTAGTTGGACTTTATCTCATATATATATTTAAATTAATGATAACAAATGCGCTAAGGTGACAAAAAATCTTAATACCGTAAATACACGAATATAAAAAGCCCTCGTGTTTAATACGCAATTCCGAGTTTGGTCCAAATTAATCGGTAAAAATTGAAAATCCGAGTAAAATAAGCACTAAAAAAAATCAGTGTCCAAAATCGGCCATGACACTGTCATTCCGGAAAAAAAAAATCAATAATTTTGTGTTGTGAAAATAGCAAATCAATTTGGCGTTATCAACCATCTGTTTCACAGTAATACCCCGGTAAATTGATTGCGATGTGTTATCGGGCCCTTGTCATGACAGTTGCATAATAAAAATCTCTGTCTATTGTTTATATTACCGTTGATTGTTTTATTAAGTGCAAACATATGGTTGATTTGATACCAATGTGACAATTTTAAGACAAATGGTTGCCCTGAAAAGGGCTGTTTTGTTGTTTCTCGCTAGTGACGAGTCCATCACAGGTCACTTTTGTCGAATCCCTCGAAATCGCTCTTTGTCAATAAGTGTCAATTAGCAATCGTTCACTCAGGCCCCTAAATCTGGCCTCTTTTATCAACACCTCGAACACACAGGTCCCGCTGACAATCGATGGCCCTTCTCAACACCTGCTGACAAGCAGTCATAATTGCAAAAAATAAGAAACAGAGACGCTGTTTTTTTTTTATAACATTTAATTCCATTTGACAATATTCAGAACGATAATAATTATAATAATAAAAAAATAAGTATTGTTATTATATATCTATAATACGGATGGTTGGTTTATTTAGCATTTATGGTAATATAAGGTGTAGCCATTACAATAACCTTAAGCACAGTTGCCCCCCTTTGATGTAATGGTGTAGTTCAAAATTGCTGACACGCAGCGAATAACAACGATTAAGTTGAACATTTTCACAGGAACAATTTTGTTCTGCTCTACATTCGTATATAATACGCACCCTGTACTTGAAGAAAAATTTGGCAGGTAAAAAAGTGCGTATTATATTCGTGTATTTACGGTAGTCAATATTTTGAGCTTTCATCAAGTGCAAGGCAGGGTCATCTCATCTTATTTGCTGTTTTTTAGACTAAACAAAAGCCAAACATGTGTAACGTTAATATTTCCTGAAATGTTCTAACAAACCTGCCATGAACTACAAAGATATGGCCCTTTGTTGTTTTTTTTCAAATTGGCTGTTTAAGTAGGTAGATTACCCGGTACTTTCACTATGTTCCCAGGTGGTCGGTCATCTTCTATGGATTAAAGTTCCTTTTAAACCTTGAATGGCATAACTTGTAAAACAGCTCTTGTTTATTTATTCAACATTACAATAATTAAGTTTGAAAGGAACCTCCCACCCCAATTAGATAAATACAGCAACATTCTTATGTTTAAAAAAAGTTATTTATTATAATAGGTTTACAAACAAACCTGTTTAAAATTTGAGTGATTGTTTTAAATGATTAATTAATTACCGATATAAAATTTTTGGTTACAGATCTGCACATAACACATTCTTTATAATTGTTTCTGTCGTTGGATGGTAGTCCCAATTTGGCTCTTAGTTGGCAGTGATTGTTTTAGGGCCAATTTGAGGCCGAAATACGACCCCATTCCCCTGCTCAAAAGGTACCGGTATATATATC
Source organism: Dreissena rostriformis (assembly GCA_007657795.1). NCBI lineage: Eukaryota > Metazoa > Mollusca > Bivalvia > Myida > Dreissenidae > Dreissena > Dreissena rostriformis. The sequence goes on from VMBQ01009609.1 coordinate 7,922, forward strand.
CCCCTAGAATAACCTTAAAATTCCCCTCTCAATGTAAGCTTTATTTTGAAAAAAAAGATGACTAAATTTGTATTAAAAATGACTAGGTAAGTGTAAGGCATTTTTGAAAGTAATTCCAACAATTTTATGAAACCAAGTTTGATTTTAATCTAATTTAGCATTTATAGCAAAGCATTTCATTAATGTTTTATAACAAAGTAGAATATAAAAAAATTAAAATGTAATTATGCTTATCTGAAAAGAAATCCACTTGTGTCATAAAATTCCCCATCCGAAGGGCCCTGCACCCTTTCCCCGACAGGTTAAAAAAACACTGGTTGTTATCCTATCACTGTCATTAACCTTTTGCACGCTGGGATATTTGTCGTCTGCTAAAATGTTGTCTGCTGAATTTCAAAAATTAGCATTTTCTTCGATTTTTTTTCAAAGAATACTATCTGAATAGCAAACAGTTTGGAGCCTGATGAGATGATCACGTTCTTTAAAATTCGGTTCCAGCATTGAAAGAGTTAAGCCTTCAGTGATTTTTTTTTCACTTTATATTTTAGAGCCTGTGCCTTTTTGATTGGGATAAAAACGTGATAAACCATGAAATTGGGAAAAAATAAACATTATTCATATAATTATAAATAACAGTATATCAATTGTTTATAAGTGCATGTTTAACTGCTTTCTTAAATTTATATAATAAAGTGCTAGGGAATAAAATTGCTCTATAATGAACTCAATAAACCAATTATTGAGTTTATTGGAAAAGTTTGGCATCTTTGAGGCAACTTTGGTCAGATTTACAGTAAAAATGTTACTTTTTGCCATTGGGAAACAGCCCGTAAGAGGCTGTTATTTTGGGCAAAAATATCACTGGCTTTATTTTCCAGGCTCTGCAAGGTGGAGGTAACTTTGGTTTGTCGCAGGCGAACTCCAAACGATCTTCTGCTGCCAGCACCTCGCCTCCGGGCAGTGACATGTCCAAGTACGGAACAGTCAAGAAAAGTTTCAACAGGTAGGCTTACTTTTTTTTTTCTTTTTTTTTTCTGTTCAATATATTTGATTATCCTTGTAAATAGTTGTGTGAGGGTTACTTTAAACACATATTATCCGCGTTCTGAGAAAACTTGGCCTAATGATTGTGCGAAAAGTGTCATCCCAGATAAGCCTGTGCAGTCTGCAAAGGCTAATCAGGGAGGACACTTTCCGCCTTAACTGGATTTCGCTAAGAAGAGGCTGACTCCTTTTAAATGAAATATACAAAAGAGTGTGGTCCCTCATTTGCCTGTGCGGATTGCATAGGCTAATCTTGGCAACACTTCACGCACATGCATTGGGTCCAGTTTTTCCAGAAAGTGGCTCATATATTCATTCATTTAGGCGTTTCTGTTCAACGTCTTATTTCACAACATGTTTTCAAGAGCTGATAAAAGTTAAAATACTTTTTTATTCTCCTATAGCCAGCGGATAAATCATGTCATATTATGTAGATACCATATATTACTGAAGTTAAAATATTCAAATTAAGCACTGCTAGCTGTGTGAAATCTAAGCCTGTAAGCAATATTAACTAGTGTGAAATACTTTTCAGTGAAATAACTTGAACCTGTCCCTGTTGACTTTTATGCATTTTACTAAGTATTGCGCTTTCTGTGAGTGGTTATATTACATAGTTTTCTCACCATGGTGTCCAAAAAGTAACTGATATCCAACATGAACTTAATTCACTTGAAAAGAGTAAATTCAATCTTTCTGAACTATGATTTAGAAAGTTTTCTGGCCTAGGAATAAGGAAGTTTAGAACTTTGTCGCCTCATATTAAGGAAGTTTTGCTTTTAATATTTGGATTTTATATTTTATTTGAAGCATGGGGGTCATGCGTGTTTCAGAAATGAATTACCTATATATCAAATACCTTAAATGTCTTTTTCATGAGTTGTCCAGACATAAATGTTTCTTCTGACTTGTTCATCTTTACATGAAATGACTTCCTTGTATGCAGTTTTAGAAGTTTACATAGAAAATCTTATTTGATAGATACAATATCGGATCAAATTTACTTAAATACATACAATTCAGAGCTTTTTTCCCCATCTTTGTGAAGTGGCCTTGGCCCCCTAATTTTATGATGAAGAAAAAATGAGTTGCGAAGTGTTCAAAATTTAAAAAAAAAATGAGTCGCAAACTTTTAAAAATTCTTATAAATTGAGAACTTCTCAAATTTGTTAAAAACGGCCAGTTTCTAAGAAGGAAAATAAGCCCTGCAATCTTTTTTGCTTACGAAACGATGAAAAGGTTGTCATCTTAGCAATACTTACTTGTTGTCCCCTACCGGTGAAACCGGAGGGGACTTATGGTTTGTCAGTCTGTCACACTTTTCTGGATCCTGCGATAACTTTAAAAGTTCTTCATATTTTTTCATGAAACTTGAAACATTGACAGATGGCAATATGGAGATTATGCACGCCATTTCATTTTGTTCCTACGTCAAGAATTCTGGTTGCTATGGCAACAAATAGACTAGAAATATTGCTGAAAATGGTGGAGTTTCACTGGTAGGGGACCATATTGCTTGGCAATAGTCTTGTTTAAAACTGTTCAGTGTAAAAATACCTTAACAAGAAATAGCTAGAGATGGGCCCTGGTATACTGTATTTATTTTTCCTGATAGCTCCAGTTATGTTTTTTTATATTCAGATTTTCCCAGTTTGCCAAGGCTGGTGGTGAGGCATACATGATGGGACACTTCAGCTCCACAAATGTCTCCTCGGCGGATAAAATAAACGTGATTGTAAGTGTTGAAAACCTCTGGGGTTAAAATAAACGTAATTGTTAGTAACAAAAACCCTAAAACCTCTGCATAGGCTTATAAGGTATGACACTTTACGATTTTATGGTATTTTTCATTAAAAGGAAGTCTCTTCTTAGCATTAATCCAGTTTAAGTGGGCCGCACAGTCTAATTTGGAACATCACTTTAATTACCTGCATTATGGCCTGTTTTCCCAGAATGTGGCTGAATTTCTTAAACTGTGTATGTGTGTTCCGGGTTGCAGGAGACGGCAGATGGACTAGTGTGGCAGCCCAACAATCAGCCTTACACATGCGCCGTGCGCTCACCCAAGAAGGAAAGCAAGCTGGGGGGCCTTAAGAGTTTCATAGCCTATCAGATTACACCTTCAGTAAGTGTGCAGGTGTTAATAGTTAAATTTCTTATAAACCCATTTATGCCTAGCGCCTAGAAAAAAGGCCTTGGCAAACAGCATGATGCGGCGTCTCATCAGGGTCTGCACTGTTTGCTTAAAGGAATTTCTGTAAGAAATATTCTAAATAAAAAAATAAATATACTAGACATCCCTAATTTTGAAAATAAATTGATCCAATTTAGAAGGATGGGAGAGTCCACTAGGCATAAATGGGTTAAACTCAAATCAAGAATGTTTGCACGTAAACCCTTAAAAAAAAAACAAGAAAAAATTAACCAAATTTAAATAAATAAGTTTTTCCATTGGAAACTTTGATTAATTATGCTTCCCCAATTTTTTTTTTGGGGGGGGGGGGCAGCATATAGTCGCCGCTTCTTCTGTCCGGGCGTCTGTGTGTCCGTCCCGATTTTTGTCCGGGCTATTTCTCAGCAACTAATGACAGGAATTCAATGAAACTTTATGGGAAGCTTCACTACCAAGAGGAGATGTGCATATTACCGTATTTTTCGGGGTATAAGTCGCGACTTTTTTACAGGCAAAAGTAACATGCGTCGTATGCTCCGGAGCGTCTTATGTATGTACAAAATCAATTTTTCCAAAGTCAGAATGTCAAATTTTTAAGTCAGAATTGCATAAATCCGCGAGTTTGATAACCATTTCCGGTATTTTGTTTCGCTGTTTTTGTAACCTAATTTTATTTTACACCGAGTCGGTTACACACTACTAGCGATACTATTGGGGTACTATACAGTACTGTAACGTAAATTAAACAACGCAACAAAAAAGTAGTCGTCTGCTAAATTTATTTTACGACGTTACGATTTTTACAACAATTTGTAACAAAAAATAACAAAGTACAACAAACAAACACAATATCAATGAGAAGCAGAGTATACAATAAGTATACAATAATATACGGCACAATAACAGTTCACATCATTTATTGGTCGTCCACATCCGAGAATCCGTCAAACTCTTCATCCTCTGTGTCAGAGTTGAAGAGTTCGGCCAATGATGACGGAATTGTTTTCGCGATGGTGGCCAGAGGTATGTTGTCCTCGTCGTCGTCGTCATCATCAGTATCATCATCAATGGGTTTGGCGGCAGGTGGCAGTATCTCCGCCTTTCTAAAACCATTGACGATACAAGGCACGCTTACTGCACCCCAGGCCTTCAAGACCCAAGCGCTGACTTCCGCAAGTGTCGCTCGCCGCAATCGGCCAGTGTTTGTGAACGAATGTTCCCCGGAGGACATCCACTGCTCCCAGCACTCCCGCATCACCATTTTGAAACAGCGATTAACGCTGATGTCGAGAGGCTGAAGGAGCTTCGTCAGTCCTCCAGGGATGATGGCCGGGATGGCGTTTTTTGCGAGGACACACTTCTTTACTTCATCAGTGATGTGTGCCCTCATGCTGTCCATCACAAGGAGCGCCTTCCTTTGATGAAAAAAGCCGTCTGGACGCTTCACAAAGCACTCACGGAGCCATGCTTGCATTTTTTCCGTGTCCATCCAGCCCTTCTCGTTCACAGTTATGACAATGCCGGCCGGGAACTTTTCTTTCGGCATTGTCTTACGCTTAAATATAAGCATCGGTGGCAGTTTTGTCCCGGCCCCAGTGACTGCAAGTACCGCGGTGAAGCTTGCTTTTTCGTGGCCCGTCGTCTTGATGCTCACGGAATGAGCCCCTGTTTGTTCGACGGTCCTGTTGAGAGGCAGGTCGAACGTCAGTGGCACCTCGTCCATGTTGATAATATGGTCCGGCTCAATGTTGTGCGCGGCCATCTTCTCTGCGCAGAACGCCCGAAACGCTGCCAGTTTTTCTTCATAGTCCTGTGGGAGACTCTGGCATAGTGTGGTCCTGGCACGAATGCTCAGGGCAGCCCTACGCATGAAGCGGAGACACCACGATGGCCCGCCCTTGAAATCTACGATGCCTGCTTCGTTCGCCATCTGGACAGCTTTCAGGCGGATCTGCGTCGTGCTAACCCCTCTGTTTGCCGCCCGCTGCTCCAAGACCCACCTCTCTATCGCGGCTTCGTGCTCAGGCCAACGTGGTTTCATTCCTCTGTTGGCTTTTTTTGACTTTTTGCAGAGCCGCAGACTGTCTTCAGCTTTCCGCCAATCCCGAATAATCTTTTCAGACACGCTGAAATGACGACCCGCAGGACGATTCCCGTTCTCCTTTGCGTACTGCAGGACTTCTAGCTTGAACGCTGCGGTGTAGCTTTTTCGTGAAGGCATTTTGAAAATGATGATATTGTCCAGCAAGTTTGAACTTTTATAGGGTGGCCCTTGTTTGTCAGTTTACTAATTGGCACCCGAAATCATTTAGGATTAACATGTTTATTGTGACATTCTTCGTGTCAAACTGATAACGCGGCCCGTATCAGCGTTGATTGCGCAATGCAATATACACACTCCAAGAAAGGCCCCGAACTGTTGTTTGTCAATGGGGTGTCAATTAACGACTTAAATTGACTGGCGAATAATAAGTTTCTGTGATCACATTATGAACAGCCATTAAAATGTGTGAATTGCTCAAATTGCGCAATGCAATATACACACTCTAAGAAAGGGCCCGAACTGTTGTTTGTCAATTAGGTGCCAATTTAGGGCTTCAATTAACTGGCGAATAATAATTTAGTTTTTGTGATCACAGTTTGAACAGACATTAAACTGTGTGAATTACTCATAATACTAAGACTTAATAAATAAGCAATATTTTATTGTAAAAATGAATCAGATTCATCAAACCAAACAATTTGATATTGGTAAGCCTGTAACACCACACGTCTGCACAAGATTATCACGATACAAATATTTAGCCCTTCTCATAACAGACCTCATTTTAAAGCGAGATTATACGATTTTGTCAAATATTTATTAATTTATATAAAATGTGTAAAAAAACTTATTAAACATATATTGCAATTTAAATTAAAATAAAAGTTAAGAAGAGCATGTGAATCTAAATTTAGTTTAACGGATCATTTTACTTTTCTTTGTTCTGTTAGAAAAGCGCGCGAAAGTTAGCGTGGGTCTATACACTGTTGAAGAAAAAGCAGTGTAGCGAAGAGAATGCTGTATCTTTGACGTTACGCTCATTTAGGTAGTTTATTATTGAAACAGGTAATGTTCTGTGTACTGATTTACAGGAAAATCTGGTCAAGACTGGATTTAATTTTGGCTATTGTGAAATATGATCAGCAGTGTTTAGACTGCGATAATTGGCAAAACAGATACAAAATGTGCGAATGCAACGGCTTGCGGATATGGTCAATTATTACCGGTAATACATTGTTTTGAATGGCGTTTTTGTTTAAACTAATGCTTTCAAATAAATTTAACGGAGAAAATATATAAAGACAATGAACATGTGAGAGGACAAATGAAAGCATCGTTTTAAGATGAATCTTCTATCTGAAATAAAACACGAAAGAGGATTAAACATTTAATGGATTAACATGAATGAATGCATATTTGGGAATATTTCATGATGATTTATGTGCGTCGTGTACGCCGGAGCGTCTTATGTATGGAAAAAAATATAAAAAAATTAAAAAATAGGGGGTGCGTCTTACATTCCGGTGCGACATATACCCCGAAAAATACGGTATCAGCGGGTTCTTGTCGGATGATTTTTCACAGAGTTATGGCCCTTTGAAATTTCCCATTAACTGTACATATAGTGCAATTCTTGTCCGGGCTATTTCTCAGCATCTTATGAACAGAATTCAATGAAACTTTATGGGTAGCTTCACTACCAAGAGGAGATGTGCATATTATCAGCGGTTATGGTCAGATGATTTTTCACAGAGTTATGGCCCTTTGAAATTTTCCATTGTACATATAGTGCAATTCTTGTCCGAGCTATTTCTTAGCAACTTATTACGGGAATTCAATGAAACTTTATGGGAAGCTTCACTACCAACAGGAGATGTGCATATTATCATCCGTTTATGGTCGGATGATTTTTCACAGAGTTATTGCCCTTTTCAACTTTTGGTGACCCTCACCCAAACTAGGGTTCCCTCCTGTTTCGACGCTCAGCGTTAGGCCAAATAAGTACAAGAAGCATTCTAGTACACATTTTTATTTACAAGAATCAATTCAGTTGCCATTTAAACTAGACCCATTAATAGCTTATAAGCCGTGTTTTGTAAACTTTGGTTATCATGTCTTTCATCAACATCTTCATCATCAAATGGCCCCTCATTGTCATATTTCTGGCAAATCGTGCATTCCATAGTTTTTTTTTCTTCATCATACTCAGGACAACAAGACTAGATTTTTGCCCAATCATCTTGAAATTGCCGATTTCCTTTTTTCTTTCTCGCGTTTCTTACAGCTCTGCATTCGTTTTTTTTTGGTGCGGGCCCTTTAACACCCTCGAGGTATCTCCACATTTTTGTTTACATTATGAAATTCATAACCGAATTTTGTTTTTGTTGTGGGGTCGCGAAAACCGTTTAGTATTCGACCACGAGTTACTTCCATTCGTGTAATCGGAATACTTAGCGCATGTAGCACATAGTAACTGGTCCGAGATATTGAAAATACACTACTTACTGTTTCGGAAGTTCTTCTTATAAACACGGCAACAAATAAAAGATAATTACGCGGATTAAAAATGGTCAATCAATACGAAGTGGTTCTATAAATTAAGGGTTCCCGAAGGATCACCCAGCTTGAAAGAACTGGTGACCCTCGCCAAAATTTGGTGTCCTCGGGTTCCCGGGACACCGTTATTGTCGAGGCCTGTGGCATGTGAGAAAGTGCAATTCTTGTCCAGGCTATTTCTCCCCAACTACTGACTGCAATTCAATGAAGCTTTATGGGAAGCTTAACTACCTTGAGGAGATGCGCATGTTATTAGTGGGTTCTGGTTCGATGATTTATTTAGAGAGTTATGGCCCTTTGAAATTTTTAAGTTGCTAAACCATCGATCGTATTATTTTGTCCAAAGTTATGCCCCTCAAGACGTTTCCTTTTATCTGAATATATAGTGCAATATTGTGACAAAAAAAAACTTTTGGAGCATCACTTGCTCTGACGGTTCTTGTTCACAGAGTTATGGCCCTTTGAATTTTTTTATAAACTGTACATATAGTGCAATTCTTGTTCGGGCTATTTCTCCCCAACTACTGACTGGAATTTACTGAAGCTTTATGGGAAGCTTAACTACCTTGAGGAGATGTGCATGTTATTAGTGGGTTCTGGTTAGATGATTTATTTAGAGAGTTATATGGCCCTTTGAAATATTTAAGTTGCTAAACCATCAATCGTATTATTTGGTCCAAAGTTATGCCCCTCAAGACGTTTCCTTTTATCTGAATATATAGTGCAAAATTTTGACAAAAAAAACTTTGGGGAGCATCACCCGTCTCCGACGGTTTCTTGTTCTACACAGCACATAGTAAGTAGACTGCCAGTGTCTACAGTTTTGATCAACTCGGCTGTGTAAAGTTAAGTAGATATCAATTTGATAAAAAAATGCAATGTAGTATTGATATAACGATGTTATTGTACAAATTATAACTTCTATGTGTTTTGGATTTTTTCAGTTCAGTAACATTGTTGTGAGTCGACGGTACAAACATTTTGACTGGTTACACGTTCAACTGGAAAACAAATTTACTTGTATTCCTATACCACCTTTACCAGACAAAACTATTTCAGGTAAGAAATACCACCTACATTAATCTGCAATTTGCCCTTAAACAAATTTTGTACAAACAAATTAAAAGAATAGTGTAATAACCTTGTCTGTCTTTGTGTACGAGTGATTTTTTATAGGTTTTAACTTTTAAGAATTTACAGTTGTGACATTTGTATGTCCTTCTTTGGAGAAAGCGGCATATAGCAGTTGCACTGAACGTCTATGGCGCTGTGCAAGTGTCATGATGTCCATCCTTAAATTCCTGTCTTGTCCATAAATGTTCCATATACTAATGGATTTAAAAATAAATTGGCACAAATATAAAAATCATAGGAGACCTGTCCAGTGTTACACCTGCCCACCTCTTTCAAAGGTTAAGGTCACAAGGCCAAAGGTCTAGTTTGGCCGTAATCAGCTTGAAATTTCCCGTCTCATCCATAACTTTACCATTTATTGAAGGTTTTATAAATAACTTGGTATGTATGTAAACCATCTTAAGATGACATTTTGCGTGTAACAAACGTCTCTTTATCTCAAAGATCAAGGTCACACGTAGAGGTCAAAGGTCAATTTGTCCATTGAACAGCTGGAAAATTCAGGGAGAACACTATCCACTTTGTTGTATTTTTCGTTGGAAGGAGGTCTCTTCTTAGCGAAAATCCACTTTAGGCTGAAATTGTCATCCCTGATACCAGTTAAAACTGTGCATACTGCACAGGCTAATCCTAGACGACAATTTAAGTACATACATTAAACCCTGTTTTCCCAGACCGAGGCTAATTTTTAATAAGTGGACAATCTCAATTCATATCCTGACCACTCAGACGGGAATATAATGTAAATGTGAGAGCAAGCCATAAAAATGACTTGTATTACTGGTACTTTGATATTAAAATTCCAGAATGCTTGAAAAAAAGTAGGACTATATTGATGAAATGAATTTTACTTATTTTACCAACAAACAATTAATATTTATTGGTTGACGTTATTTTAGCTACTTTATTTTATCATTTGGTACTTAATTATTTTATAAACAATGTGAGTGATGCTAAATTCTGTCAAAATCCCTATTTGGTGCTTAGGGTGCTTAGCATATGTTTTTATTAGCTCACCTGAGCACAACGTGCTCATGGTGAGCTTTTGTGATCGCCTTTTTGTCCGTCGTCCTTCGTGCGTTGTGCGCCTTCAACATTTACCTTGTTAACACTCTAGAGGCCACATTTATTGTCCAATCTTCATGAAACTTAGTCAGAACATGTGTCCCAATAATATCTTGGACGAGTTCGAAAATGGTTCCGGTTGGTTGAAAAACATGGCTGCCAGGGGGCGTGGCAGTTTTCCTTATATGGCTTTAGTTAAACCTTGTTAACACTCTAGAAGTCACATTTTTTGTCCAATCTTCATGAAACTTGGTTAGAACATGTGTCCCAATAATATCTTGGACGAGTTCGAAAATAGGTCCGGTTGGTTGAAAAACATGGCTGCCAGGTGGCGGGGCAGTTTTCCTTATATGGCTATAGTAAAACCTTGTTAACACTCTTGAAATCACATTTTTTGTCCAATCTTCCTGAAACTTGGTCAGAACATGTGTCCCGATAATATCTTGGACAAGTTCGAAAATGGTTGCAGTTGCATGAAAAACATGGCCGCCAGGGGGCGGGGCAGTTTTCCTTATATGGCTTTACTGTATAGTAAAACCTTTTTTACACTCTAGAGGTCACATTTATTGTCCAATCTTCATGAAACTTAGTCAGAACATTTGTTCTAATGCTTTCTTGGATGAGTTTGAAAATGGTTCTGGTCTGTTGAAAAACATTGCTGCCAGAGGGCGGGTTAGTTTTCCTTATATGGCTTTAGTAAAACCTTGTTTACACTCAAGAGGTCACATTTTTGGTCCAATGCTCATGAAACTTGGTCAAAATATTTGTACTAATGATATCTGGGCTGAGTTTGAAAATGGTAGAGATCCGTTAAAAAACATGGCCGCAAGGGGGCGTTGCATTTGTCCTCATATGGCTATGTAGTAAAACCTTGTTAACACTCAAGAAGTCATATTTATTACCATTCTTTATGAAACTTTATCAGAACATTTGTTCTAACAATAGCTCGGCTGAGTTTGAAAATGGCTATGATTCNGGGGGGGGGGGGGCCGGCAGTTGTCCTGATATGGCTATTGTGAAAACTTGTTGATGCTATATTATCATAACATTTGTCCCAATGAAATCTTGGCAAGGATTGAAACTGGGTCATATGAGCTCAAAATCTAGGTCACTAGGTCAAATATAAAAAAAACATGTTATAAGTCACTTTTTTCAATCTTCATGAATCAGCTTGTAATTTTTCAGAATAGTCTAGTTCCTTTGGCTCTCATGTGAGCGCCTTAGGGCCTGATGGCCCTCTTGTATAATTATATATATATATATATATATAATTATGGTCATTTAAGAAACCCCAACTGATATTTTTTAGGTATTGTTCAAATAAGGATAATAAAGCTTTTATTAAATGACAATTAAGTAGTAATACTTATAATGGAAACAAATCCGTACAGATTAACTATCTCATTGAATTGGTAGAATCTGTAGACCTATAATTTTGAGTGTTGAAATACATAGTATATTTTAATGAGATTTTCTTATTATATCAGAATTGCATGAAAAGTAGTGAATAAGATCACATACTATGTTTTGTTTTATTCATTTGTATTTATTGTTCCCCACACCATTCCTTTATTATTTTTGAAGGTAGTAGTAGTTTTCAAAAAAAACGTAATAGATGGTGTTAGTATGTATATATTTATTTTGTATATCTATTTCCTTTAGTCCAGTGATTTTGATTTTGATTTTTAAGAAGGGAAAATGGGCCTCCTTTAGTTTGTATCCCAACAAATATTGCTTATCAATAAGTATTGTAGGCATTTCCTCTAGAACAGCACTAATTCATGATTAACTTATGGCAGGATGCATTGATTTTTAAATATTGGTCTGTCAGTAACACCAGTTTTTATGGCTTTTAGTCATCATTCAGTTTTCATGTTATCTTTGCAAAATTAGTATTGGTGGAAAGGCTTGAGGTTGCAATCTCCTCCATGAAAAAAGACAAATACAGCCCATTCATTGCAGAAGTAATGGCCCCTGAATTATGAGACTTTAGCCATTGGTCGAAATACAACAGTTTTTTTGTTCCAATATTAAGCAAACTTCATTTTATTTTAACCAGAACAGGTGAGGCGCATACCTGTTGTAACCAATAACTCTTATTATTTTTAGACCTAAGTAGATTTGTCTCACTTTTACCTTGATACATATACATTCAATTTTGTCCGCAGATGCATCAAAGTCTCGTCGAGGTAGCATAAAGACAAGAAGTAATAAACTTTCACTCTTAGTTTGGTGGTTGACTTTTTTAAAAGACTGTTATATATTTTAGTATTTTTTCTAGTTGGTTGAAAACAAAATATGGTGTGGGCTGATTACCTTTAAAAAGTTACGCTTTGTTGTAGCTTTTATTTTATTGCAAATTAAATTCTTAATGTCTAATACAGATGTATTTTTTTCTTACTTACTGCATTGGCTTTATTTCAGACGTTTCATGGTCATTCTTAGCATATGATCATGTCAACATTTTCTTTTTCTAAGTTCTTTCATTTTCCATTATCCATCTTCTTTACAACATTCTTGGCTATATTGTAACATATTTTACATGAACGGTCTGATCTTACATGGCTTTCACATTTTGTTCCGAAAATAATTTACAAATGTAGGTATGTGATGTACATACATGCATTAAAATTTGTGCTTTGTAGTACCAGTTAAAAAAGTCCAAACAAATAAAATAAAAAAACAGAAAAGAAATAGTGTTTGAAGCAGTTTAGTCAGCAGTTGGCACACATTTGTGTTATTTGTGTTACTGTGTGCATATGTTACTATGTTCTTACTATCTTTTCATACACTGCCACACCTGTCTCACACTTCTTGAAGGGCCCACCTGTTGTGTGTGCATGTGTTTGCATGCCCTACTAACTGTTCTGCTTGGAACTCACTCTTTCAGCGGCTATTGGTGCTCTTAACCCATCTTCTTCAGCCAGAGCAGGTTTGTTGAATAAATAAAACCATCAGGACCAGTCCCTGGAATTTCAGAAAATTGTCACTCATTTTGCAAACCCTGGTGACTATAACCAGTCACTCAAGCAAATTTTTATTTCATTCATTTTGCAAGCCCTAGTGACTTGAATGAACCAGTAATTTCAGCAAACTTGCACTCATTTTGCAAGTGCCAGTGACTTGAACTAGTCATTCAAGCAAATTGTCACTCAGTTTTCAAACCCTAATGACTATAACCATTTATTCCAGCAAATTTTCACTCATTTTGCAAACCCTAGTGACCAGAACCAGTCATTCCAGTAAATTGTCACTCATTTTGCAAACCCTAGTGACTTAAACAAGTCATTTCAGCAAAATTTCACTCATTTTGCAAACCCTAGTGACTATTACCAGTCATTCAAGCAAATTTGTATTCATTTCGCAAACCCTGGTGACTTGAATACGTTTTTTAAGAAAAGTTTCCCAAAGTTTTGCAAAGTCTTGTGACTTCAAATGTTGCCAATCGCAACTTTATTCTCATTATACCTGATCCACACTTAATTTTGATGTTATACATGTAGTCAAAATTCTGAATATATACCAGCATTATAATGAGATTTTCTGACCACATGTTCATAAAATGGATAAATAACAAAAGTTTTTAAATTTTATTTGATCTAGATTTGAAGTACGGTACAAAGACTCAAAATAAAAATAACACATACAAGATTAAATACAAAAATGTATGCCATCTATCATATTTAGCATTAGATTCCAAATGATTGTCTTTGAAACGCAAAACAAATAGTTGGCCTTAGAATTATTGAGTTGTCAAAAGAAGTAAGTGTTTCAAGTTTTTCAATGTTTCCAATTCAAGAAAAAAACATGGTAAGCAACTGTTGGAGTGTTTTCATTCATGTTTTAAAGTTTAAAGAATTCTTTATTTTGTTCATTCAGTCTAACACTTGTAGTGTTTACATACTTCATGTGAACATGTGTTTGTAAATGTAACTTCTAGTTGTGAACAACTCTGTGTTGATCTGAAGATAATTTTTTTCTATTGAATGTTTTATTTAAAGTGACAGTTCGTGGAATAGATCGTTGTTTTGCATATAAATTGTATAGCGAGAAATAAACTTTACATAAACTCATTGTAATATATTTTTTATCAACGTTGACATCAAAAACCTGGTCAAATTCGGTTTTGAATCGATAAAGTAATATATAAATGATCATAAATACATGCAATAGACGAAAATCATTGCAGCGTCGCGAGTTATGCAAATTATATCTATATTTAGCTTTCGCTAAACATTATTAGCATATGGAAGATAAATACATAGATTTAGCGAAAACGTAGCCTTGCAACTCAGTTTCCGTCTGTAACAGATGTATTTGCATTTGTTCTTACCTTCTCTCCGCTAAATTCGCCCGTATCCTCAATTTTGTATGTTAAGGTTTGAATTAAGGTGTCGAATCATGAATATTAATAAGGTCGTTTCGGTTCTTTACCGTACTCGACCCCAAAATAAAAATCGCTATATTGTTTGTTTTCAACCGATTTCAACCGGATTTTTAGTGATATCCTCAATAAAAAGGCGTTTTCTTACGATTCTGCCCATACATATATCTGCTAACTGTCACTTTAATTGGCTGTTCTGCAGAATATGTTCTATGTGGGTGGTACCTCTTTTAATCAATGCACTGTTGTCATCTTTTCTTGTAATTATTCATGAATATTACTAATATCACAATAAAGAATTCTTAATGTTTGAAAGTAACACAATCAACACTTCGAATGTACTTTTAATACTGTTCTACATATGTATGCCTGCCATGTTGGGGTTCTGAACTTATTAGTCATTTTAGTATTGCATTCTATCTGGAATTTCTCTCTTCTATTATGCATTTAATGTAGAAGCCATTCTCATTGCTAGTAGTTGTTTCGTTATTAAAATGCCATATTAAAAGTTATATATTTGTTAAGTGATTTATTTGTAGTTGTGTTTTATTAGACTAGAATTCATGATTGCATGAACATTACATCATCTTATCGTAACCCATTTCAGTTGTAGACTAGTTATTAACTCTTAAGTTCATATTGAACCTTTAATGACCATCATTCTGTCTCTCAGTCACAAAAAATAAATGCCTAGATTCGGTGCAAAACTATTGTGCTAGAGAGTTACCATTGCAATGGTGTATGTGACTGGTTTCTAGGCCGTTACGAAGATGAGTTTATAGATCAGCGTATGAAGCTCCTACAGCTCTGGGTGGACCGTATTTGTCGACATCCGGTGCTCTCCCTCTCAGAGGTCTTCCAGCATTTCCTCACGTGTACAGACGAGAAGGTTAGCTGGCTTAATGCATGTGCGTAAAGTGTGGTCCCTGATTAGCCTGTGCAGTTCGCACTGGCTTATCAGAGCCACACTTTCCACTTTTTTTGGGGGTATTTTTCGTTAAAAAGAAGTCTGTTCATAGTGAAAATCCATTTCAGGCGGAAAGTGTTGTCCTTGATTAGCCTGTGCAAATTGCATAGGCTGATCTAGGAAGACACTTTACGCACATTCATTAAACCCCGTTTTCCCAGAGCGAGAATCATATGCTGTTCAGGGGGAAGTGAATGGTTATGTTGGCATTTTTAGATTCTGTACTTAGGCAAATGTGTCAGGTTAGGTGGAATTTAAGTATTTTAACATTGATTGTTTCATTATTTAAGTATTGTTTGTTTCCCCACAGTTAAAAGAATATAATACATTTCAATTTTGCTTTAAAATTGATTAAAAAAAACAGACTTTGAGACAAGGTGCATTACAGGCAAACTTATTTAAAAATATACATTTTTTTTTCAAATGAAAAATAATAATTTTGTATTCTTTTAAAGCTCAAAGTAGCTCTTTGTTCGCAGAAAGTTGCAAAGAAAGCAAATCACCAAGTGCATGCACTTTGTCTGTTTCAGAAATGGAAGGTGGGCAAACGGAGGGCTGAGAAGGATGAATACACAGGAGGGAAGTTCTTTCTCACGTTAGATGCACCGCCAACAACTAAACAGTTGGCAGATGTGTAAGTAGAATAATGTTTATCCAATGGGTGGGTGTGGATGGTGGACATTGTGAATCACTCAACTTAAGTCAAAAATGAGGATTGTATTTAATAATTTAAATACAGCACATAAATTAATATGTACTGGATTTCATTCTACAAGAAGATTGATTATTTCGCCTGTTTATAATAACAAACCTGATGAAGATCACCATGAATACAATTTTGTTTCAGTTAAAAATATACTGGTAAAATATTTTTTTGACATCAAATTTGACTTCTTCATTTCATATATGAAATTTAAAAATCGCTTAATGTTTGTTGTTTTTAAAGGAATACTATTTGATAGTTAAGCTTATGGAAAAATGTTCTGCAGTAACGTTTATGTAATGTTCCTTCCGTTCTGTTTCAGAGACGCAAAAATGGAGACGTTTTTCAAATTTCAGAAGAACATGGAGGACAACATGAAAACATTATCAGCTGTCGCGTATGACAATAGAAAGAAACATTTAGGCCGTGAGTTGGGATTCTTGTACCTTCATCTCCTTATGCAGTGATTTTTTGTCCCATATTACAGCCTCTTACAGCTGTTTCCAAATTGCAAAAAGTAAAAAATGGCGGTTTCCCAATGGCAAAAAGTAACCTTTTTTTTCCCAAAAATCTGACAAAAATTTCCTATAAAATATGACAAACTTTTCCAATAAACTCAATTATTGAGGTTTATTCCCTAGCACTTAATAATATAAATTTTATCATTTTAAAACATGCAATTAGAAACAATTGGTATACTGTATCCTATTAATAATGTTTAATTTTTCCCAATTTCATGGTCTATCACGCATTTTTCCCAAACAAAAAGGCACAGGCTGTAAATTATAAAGCGAAAAAAAATCACTGTTATGGTATAAGGGCCCAGTATCAAGAACATTCTTATACATGTATTCCTTTTCCCAACTCAGAACATGAGATTTGAGTATCCACTCAGCTGAGGATTGAGAATGTAAGTCAGCTCACGAACATTCTCAAATATCAGCTATGAGAATGGGCACATATACCTCCTCAAACTCGGTTGAGTCGGACTCAAAACTCAAAAATAGCTTTTATAAGTACCACATTAAGCATGATGGTCAAACTCATCTAAAAAAACAACAACTCAAAGTTGACTTAAATACGTTCATGATGCTAAGCCCATGTTTTTTGTTTTTGTTTTTTTAAGATTTAATATATTTAGAACCTTACATAGTACATTTGTATGTTTTTTTAAGATTTAATATATTTAGAACCTTACATAGTACATTTGTATGTTTTTTTAAGATTTAATATATTTAGAACCTTACATAGTACATTTGTATGTTTTTTTAAGATTTAATATATTTAGAACCTTACATAGTACANGCATCATGAAATGTATTTTATCACAAGCCTCCAAAGTTAAGTTGAGCTGGTCAAATTTTCACAATTAAAAGAAGTTTGTGACTCAAACTTTCTTAATCTTAAAAAGTTTGCAGCTCATTTTGTTCACAATTTGGAAAAGTTCCCTACTTGTTTGTTCACAATTTGGAACAGTTCCCGACTCATTTTTTCACAAAATGAGGGAGCCAAGGCCGCTTCACAAAGATGGGTTAACACGCCCTGATGGCGCCTAAATACACTGCTGTCATCATTTTGCTGGTAGAGTTTCAAATTATCTCACAGTGACAATTTTTATGTATTTTCAGCGTTCAAACGAGAGTATCAGAAGATTGGGGGGTCGTTCAAGACATTAGCACTGACTTTCAGCCTGGACTCCGGAACATGTACATGCTTTTGTTCAGATTTAAATGCATGAAATGGGGGTTTAATGCATGTGCGTAAAGTGTAGTCCAAGATTAGCCTGTGCAGTCCGCACAGGCTAATCAGGGACAACACTTTCCGCTTTTATTGTATTTTATGTTTTTTAAAGGAAGACTCTTTTTGACTCTTTAGGCGGAAAGTGTCGTCCCTGATTAGCCTGTGCGGACTGCACAGGCTAATCTGGTACGACACTAAAATAACACACATGCATTAAACTCTGTTTTCTCCGAGCATGACTCATAACATGTTCACACTTTTGTTCAGATTTAACTCATATTTGTCACTATTTCACAAGTTTGTCTATCATATCACCCTTTTGTTCAGATTTAACTCATATTTGTCACTATTTCACAAGTTTGTCTATCATAAATAGTTGAGTAATTCAGAAGTGACTAAATTTCACTTGTAGTGTTTGAAGAAATTTTTTGTGATGTTTACAGTGATCAGGCAGATAATGTAATTAAAATGTTAGTTTTTGCACATTTTGAGATTAACATTATTGTTTCATTTTTAAGTTTGTGTAAAGGTTAAATTTGTGAATTAAAGAGTAAGTCGTTTTGATATAAAGCCATTTTTAGTTACTTGTAACAAATCTCTCCAATTGGACTGTTATTGCATGTCTTTATACAGAAATTGTGTCAAATGGGTTACATTTGTGTTGATAAACTATATTATTTTAGCCAAAAAAAATTGTTTGTCTTCTTCTAGCAGAAAACAGTTTTTTGTAAGAGTTTCATCTCAATTTCAGATTCACAGCAATTGACTGGTGCAATCGATTTCACCGGGGACACTTACAATCAAATTGGAGATCTGTTTGAAAAACAGGTAGGGCTCATTGATGAAGATTATTTTGGTCTTGACTTTGTAGGTTAACTATGTTTACCATGATATTTGCTGTTTTAAAGAAATATATCCTCTCCCCTCTGGCTGTTGTGTCTGGGTTTTAAGTAACTTTCCTATGTTCAGTGGGCACAATAAGTTAAAACCTTTTATTCAAAACTGAGCAAACGAACACAAATATGCTCATGCTATTGTATAACAACAGTGAAACTTGTTTAACTCTAGCATCAATAACTCAAATTACTCTCATAGTCCTAGTCCCTTATTTACCAACCCGTTCTTAGACTTGAGAATAAAAAATAGACTTACAACCAAGAAAAATACGTCCAGCGTTTGGATATGTACAGACTACCACTGGTGATTATGTCATTAACAACATGTTCTACATGAAGAAACATGAACATAGATAGAGGATTAATGTCAAGTTTGACTCAAAATTAAGGAATTCTTGTTTATTTCAATTTAAAGAATTTTCTTGATTCTTAGACTAAATTCTAAGAATTGGTTGGTAATACAGGGCCTGGCGAAATAATTTATATCGCTCCCCAAGTCTAAGCCATATTGATAATGAGTTTTGTTGAACTGAGACTGTGGGGATCCCCTTGTGAATTCCAAAATCATGCTCAATTCATCACCCATCACAAGTTAAGTGTTGCTCACGAGCAACTTGTGTATTTTCAGCCAAGGAACGACCTTGAACCTCTGATGGACACCCTGAATGAGTACAAGGGCATGCTGGGACAGTTTCCAGATGTCCTGAAAGTTCATGAGGTAATGGGACATAATGATCCAATAAATGAAGAAGGGGGTCAACCTTCTTTTGGTTTATGTTAATTTTTATGTTGTTTGATTATTTAGTTCGTGAGGCTATGGGATGGCAAAACTGACATTGGAACTGTCTTTCATATATTATCCATGTTCGTGGAAAAATGGGCTTAATGCATATGTGTAAAGTATTGTTCTAGATTAGCCTTTGCAGTCCACACAGGCTAATCAGGGACGACACTTTCCACCTTAATTGGGTTTTATCTAAGAAGAGATTTCTTTTAAAACTAAAAATACCATTAAAGAGGAAAGTGGTTGTCCCTGATAAGCCTGTGCGTAATGCACAGGCTAATCTGGGACAACGCTTTACGCACATTTACTAAGCCCAGTTTTCCCAGAAGGAGGCTTATATGTCTTAAGTCAGTAATATGTCAAAGGTTTTGATGTAATTTTGTTCAAATATTTAACCATGTATCCTTTAAATATACGAGGAGACTTGTCAGTCTGATATATGATTTGAATATCTTTATAATTTTCAGTCTTTATTAGTGGTTCGGTGGTTATGTGTTACTTTTTTTTTAACTATCCCCACTGATAAAGGTTGTTTTGACAGCCTAGTAGATTGTTGGAGAGAAATTCTCTTGGTCATTATGCTCTTGACCAAATTTTCTTGTTAACTACATAAGAAAATGTATTTTGAACGAATAACTCAAGGAATTACATCAAAACTTCAAATATGTTACCACCATAAAGTGTAAATGAACAAGACACTTTTCATCTCATGAGTTTTTTGCCCATAAACAATGTGGTGTGAGGGTATTAGTAGCTACAGTTGATATTATTATTCACTCTTGTAGATCAAAGTACCAAAAACATATAGGATGTTTGTTTTTGTTGTCTGGATGCTGATGATGTGTTAAATCATCTGTTAAAGGGAAAACATTGTTGCTTATGTATGAAACATGTAAATTGTTAGGATTTAACAATATCTAATAAATACAACAAAACTAACTTTTGTATGCCCCCTTTTAAAAAAAGGGGGTATATTGTTTTTGGCCTGTCTGTCCGTCTGTCATTCTGTCTGTCTGTCCAAAACTTTTTAACCAATATTAAAGTTTTGTCATAACTTTTGCAATATTGAAGATAGCAACTTCATATTTGGCATGCATGTGTATCACATAAAGCTGCACATTTTGGGTGGTGAAAGTTCAAGGTCAAGGTCATCCTTCAAGGTCAAAGGTCATTAGGGCGCATTAGGGGGCATTGTGTTTCTGACAAACACATCTCTTGTTGTTCTTATTTTACGTTTTTATGCCACCCTACATGCCCCCGGTAGGGTGGCATAAAGTGATCGCACTGTCCGTCTGTCTGTCTGTCTGTCTGTCTGTCCTTCCGTCACACTCTGCGTTTAGGTTTCGAAAAATGCTCATAACTTCTATGTCCCTTGAGATATAACCTTCATATTTGGTATGCATGTGTATATGGACAAGGCCTTTCCATACGCACA
>VMBQ01009610.1:0-15972 GCA_007657795.1 Dreissena rostriformis
TTATCGGTTGTTGTTATGTCAAAGTATTTTTCTAGTCATCAAACGTTTCATTGTTTTTTCTGAAGTACACAAAAGAAAGGTACGCTTCCTATTCAATAAAGCGCTTCATTGGAATTGAAATATACCCATTTTGTTAACAGACAATAAATATATTCACTATACTGAATCTATGGTGATCAACACATTTTAATAATTAGAGACCCTTTGGCGAGTTATACTGACGAATAAAGATAAAGCATAACATCATTATAGGAATGATTCATTTTAAGATGGCGTATTAAAACCACCGATGGCTCCAATAATATTCAAGTAGAAATGGACAATCTCACAAAATGAATGACTATACAAATAATGATTCATAACAGGAATTGCACTTTCTGACTTGAATTCAGAATGTGATACTAGATACTATAAAGATTTAGGCTTGCGGATGAATTATTTTTAGATAGCGTATTAAAACCACCGATGTCTTCACTAACATTCAAGTATAAATGGCCATTCTCACAAAATGAATGACTATGCAAATAATGATTCATAACAGGAATGGCACCTTTTCGCTTGAATTCAGAATGTGATACTAGATACTATAAAGATTTAGGCTTGAGGATTTGTTTACGTTTTCACTATGTACGATAAGAAAACTAGCAGCAGGGCAGGGCACATTTTTACCTCTTAGACAAGATTCGAATAAATTTGGTAGAATATCACTATATGATGTTTCATACCAAGTACCAACCCCTGGGCATTGTGGTTTCATATGAAAACATTTTTAAATTTATATTTTCCGTTTAGGTCTATATAAGACCTTCTGGGACATCGCCAATTTCGATTCCAGGCGCATGAATTGAGCAAATTGTGTACATGACCACTACATGAATCTAAAGACCAAATATCTTGATGTCATGCTGCGTTATTTTTGGTAGAGGACCATCGTATTATATTACATAACAAATATCAAACCTCTAGGAACCGCATTTTCAGTGGAGAATATTTTTTAATATAGTTTTCATTATTTAAATTTAAGGGAAACAAGTTACCACCAGGGCGGATCCAAATTTTGACACAGGACATGATTTGAACAACATTGGTAAAAGGGCCACCATACAATGTTATATACCAATTATCACACCCCTGAGATTTGTGGTCAGGGGAAGATGTTGTTTTAAGTTTTCGCTTTGCAGTGTTTCATAGCGTTTTTGTAACTTTTCACTATACAAATATCGGGGAAATAAATAACTCCCTGGCCGTGTCCAATTTAGAGCCTAGGGGACAGATGTCAATACACTTGGTATGATATCATCATACAGTGCTAAATGCAATTATCAAACATCATGATCTTGCTAAAACACCAAGTTATCCTCAGGGCCTGTTTAGACTCAAGGGGGAATGATTTGAAAAATTTAGTTGATGACCACCAAACAATATTATATGCTAAATATTACACCTCTGTGTCTGGTCGCTTTCGAAAAGATTTGCAAAGTTATTTTGCTTTATAAATCTATATAAATCAGGTTATACA
Source organism: Dreissena rostriformis (assembly GCA_007657795.1). NCBI lineage: Eukaryota > Metazoa > Mollusca > Bivalvia > Myida > Dreissenidae > Dreissena > Dreissena rostriformis. Next base: position 1,520 of record VMBQ01009610.1, read on the forward strand.
TAAATTATGTCTATATATAATCATGTTTAAGTTATTTTGCAATAGAAGTCTATATAAATCATGTAACCCAAGGGGAATGATTTCAACAAACTTTGTTGAGGATCACTATACGATGTCCTATACCAACATGTAACCTCTCGGCTTTGCGGTTTTTTATAAGATGTTTGATCTTTCCATTTTTGCTTAAGGTGGCTATTGTGATCAACCTATGTCCGGCGTAGACCTGTCGTCGTGCGTCGACCCGAAAATGTAGACGTCCGTGATCACTCTTGTTACAGTATCACTTTTTATTAACTCACTAAATTAGTTTAAAATTATTTGGGTATCAATAGCCTGGTTGTAGATTATGAACCCGCTCAAACAACAGGTAGCAAATAAAACTTAGATATGTTGACTGATTCCGAGCATAGCTGTAATATGCTGAGCTAATGGACAAACTTCGGTCCACACTTATTGAAGCCTTAGGCGCGGAAGGACTTATAAACTTTGAAATTCACACACGCAAACAAGCACGCTCACGCACACACGCACATAGACACACCTGCGCGCACACAACCTCATTTAATATTATTTATATTTTAGAATGAAACACTACTATATTTATCTACCCCGCCCTTGAAAGAGAGATCACTGTCGGAAGTAAGAGGTAGGTAACCGCTGCAAAAAGGTTGAACAAATTGCGCTCTTTTCAAACTTTTGAAACTAGAAAAGTTAATATATTGTGCAAATAAATTATGAAGGTTTAAATCTTCGCTTATTCAATGGTAAGGAGATATACAAGATTTACGAATAGTCAGTCGCGCGTATTATCGATCGTGGGGTATTGATCTTCGTCTCTCATTAATATAGCATGTACTGTTACAAAGAATGTTAAACCCAATGCGAATCTTAGTATATACTTCATTTTAAATTCGTGGTTGATAATTGACAATACAATATTTAGATTTAAAAACAAAATGGGTGGGAAAAAAATTAGGTACGAAAAAAAAATGTGGGTACGAAAACAAAAATGGATACGAAAAAGAATTTGGGTACGAAAACAAATTTGGGTACGAAAAACAATTAGGGTACGAAAACAAATTGGGTACGAAAAAAAATAAGGTACGAGAAAAAAATTGTGTAGGAAAAAAAAATTTGGTACGAAAAATTTTGTGTACGAAAAAAAAATTGGGTGTACGGGGAAGTAGTACCCGTGGACCTCTCGATAAATTTAAAAGAGTACGGGAACCAAGCTGCCTTCACCTTCCTCAATGGCCCTGGGGTGGGTAATGTGGATATGGATGGTCGAGATAGACCGTGTTGTCATAAGAGATGTTGAGTATTTAATTTGAAGTCAATTGGTGAATAAATGAAGAAGTTATGTTAAAAAAAAATGGATTGGCGTGGTCGGACACTATCTCCTCATACACTATTAGCACTAGAACCTTGAACCTTACACACATGGTAGCTATGAGCATATGTGCGACTGTGCACTATTTGGAATTTTGATCTGACCCTAGGGTCAAAAGTAATTATCATGTGCGTCGCATGTTGTTAGTAAAATGAGTTGTTTTTTTTACCCATTTTACCCATTTATTTACCCATAACGTTTGACCCAAGGGTCAGATTAAAATTCCGTCGCCGTCACCGTTGCACATATGCTCATAGCTTCCATGTGTGTAAGTTTCAAGGTTCTAGTGCTAATAGTATAGGAGAAGTTAGTGTCCAGGACAGACGGACAGAAAGCGGAGATCAATACAATATCCTCACGCTTTTAAAAACCTGGGGATAATAACACATCTGTCACGATCAAATCGGTGCAATTTATGAACTACCAACTGCTACCAAGTATTGTGTGACAGGTGATTTAAGCTGTGTGCTCAAGTTTGCACAATAGCATGAACGCCTGTGAAAACACTCAGTAAGGTATATTCAAAGGAGGTAAGAACCGGTTTTAGACAGTTTATGTAAGTCAAAGTGCAGTTACCCACCAGAAACTGTTACAATGGCTGGCGATACAAATAAACATAACAATTTGTGGGTGACTGTTTGAAAGTGCACTCACTGGGAAATTCTTGAAATTCGTAATGTGTAATTGTGGAAATATAGAATGTTCTGGTTTAGGCTTATCTGCAATTTACGGCGTCTATTAAAGAAGGAACAACAAAACCATGCTTAGTAACCTAGTTTTTGACCACACGTGTCGCAGTTTTGAAGGTGGCACAGATATCAATGGGACAAATGTTCATAACGATTCGGCTTAAATGTGGCATCTAAACAGTTTTTACGAGCTTTTTTTCTAAAATTTCAGCTACGGACCTAGTGTTTGACCCCACTGATGAGTTAAATTGACTATTTGTAGCGAATTCACTTAATAATAGACATATTCTAGGAAGGTACCCTTACAACAGTCATTTGTTCATATCTTTCCTATTAATCTGTTCAGTCATAACTTTGATAGGAAGACACAAAACCTTTGTATTAATTTTGTTATAAATCATTAAATAAAACTTCCTGTCGACTAATAAACAAAAGCATACTGTTCAAACATGATTATTTTCACAATTATTGGGATTAACACACCGGACAAGTTCATAACACTTATTTAAAAAATAAAACAAATCCTAAATTGAAAAACAAATCCACGTGATAGAATTTTCGAGATAAAGGTAAATAATTCAAGTTTCACCACAAAGAAATAATAATTACCAATTATATGAAGATGGCCTAATCTTACAAAATAGATGTAACTTTAGGAAAGAAGTATATATCCTTTAAAATGGCTTTATTACGAGCTACTTTCGCACTTACCATAGTCTTAATACGCCAACTGCTTCTTTTCCAAGATTTATCGCAAAAAAGTTTTTTGAACTATCACACCAATGAGAGACAGGTTTCATTCCACACGTTTCGCAGTCGTGAAGTCAAGGTTACGCATACACAAATCATTTTTTTGTATAAAATATGAAATTTTAATGTCTATTAAAATAGACAGGCCAAAATCCAATAGTTCATGATCAGAAAGATAAAGGCATAAACTTTTGAAAGAACACTATTTAAATCAATTCAATACGTAGAAAAGACTTTAAATACTAGCCTTATAAACAACATACCGGTAAATACCGGCATGTTGTTGTTGTTGAAATGAGAGGGGCACTCTACGGTTTCTTTGGCTTGCGGGGTCTGGGCTCATGCAGGCTTGTGCACACCGATAGTGTCAACACCTGAAAACAAACACGAAACCATTTCATACGTGTTATGTCTGGGGCGACTAAAAAATATGCAAATAAAGTATGCGCACAGTTTCACCATAACTTCAAGTTTCGCCAGTTTTAGACCATTTTGGTGGATTTTAATTTGGAACGTTTCTTCTAATGCTATCATATGTAACAATAAAAGCCAATTATTTATAAAAAAAAGATATGTTTGCAAACAAAACCTTTCGATTTTACATTTATCAGATTATCAATTTCTGATCAACAAACTTGAGTTTCTATGGACTATTTGACGTACTGTACTTTTACATTTAATTTGGCTTATATTTTAATATGAATTGACATGGAAATGTATTGACGGAAACAACTTATTTATGGTGTAAGCACATTGCAAAAACAAACATGCTATGAAGTTTATATGTGTTTACATCAGTTTGTTGATGTTCATACCTGCTGGCTCTTCTTTATTTTCAACTTCTTTTAAGTTGCCTTTTTAATTATGTTATAATTTAAAATCAAAAGGTAATTTACAATAGAATCACTGACGCAGAGCCTGACCTTTATTCAAGATGCAATATCAATACACAAATTAAAATAACGTGACAAAAAAAGAAAGGACATGTATTTTGAAATTTAACGTACTCTTTCTACTCGCATTTAAACTTTGTCGAAACATTTCGCTAGATATCACACACCAATATTTGATTTACTTCTCAAGCATAATGTAAGGTTTACATGTTAATGTGCTTCAAATGATGATAGTATGTTCTTGTTTTTTATCAATAAAGTTAAACATCTATTATAATTGCTATAATTGCTTTTGGATTTCTATTCAAGAGAACTAAGTAAAGGAAATAAAGCACAAGGCAGATGTTTGAAATGGTGTTGGTGCTGAAGATGGTGGTGAGGCTTCTGATGATGATAATTATGAAGATGATTAGATTACCTGGTGTATTTTCCAAAAATAATTCGTTCAGTTATAATCCTTGACAGAGCTTGGTCCTCTGATTTGGTGTCTTCCTAATTGACTCTTACAACAGAGAATTTGTCTTAAACTTCAGTTCACTTTGGAACAAGCTCAAACAATATATATGGTGGTCCATCGATAATCTGTCTCGTTGCTGGTATTTAATATGATGCCTTAAAATTGGTTGTTATGCAAATGTACTTACTTTGGCTAGTTCTGTCTACCGTTACCTTAAATATCACTTTCTAATCTCCCGACTTCTCGAATCAAAGGTTATTCAGTGCTATAAAACTTGTTTTCTCAAGAAAGTCAACTACTTATATAAGTGTGTGTATATTTTGAACGGTAACGAGTCTTTGCCTTTTAAAGTTCAAATGGTATGCAGTTTTAAAAACACACGCTGGCGCCAACCCCTTTTTCATTTACTATAAAAATTGATATTATTCTGAGAACCTTATTGCGTGTAAACAATGAGTTAACTTTCCAGTCATAGATCATTAGGGATTGAAATATGGTAATTACAGCATGCAGCCCTTTCCAGTGTACGTTTTGAAGAGCTTAGACGTGCTTCTGGATGGGCAACAACATTGTGTATTTTCCATTCATAATCTCATCCAGAGGCATATCAACACTTGATTCTTTTCAATCTTGACAATCTATACAAAGAAAGAATTCATTACTTTGTTTGCTTTCAATCTTTCCAAAATGTAATGATTGTTCAAACTATTTTCAAACATGATTTATTTCACTTCTTTTAATTATATTACTGTTGCTACTAATACAGTTTATAATAATTAGATGAATGGGAACACGAAACAAAAGAAAAGGCGAAGAAGACGAATACGTACAAGAAGAATTCAAAGCATAATAATGATAATGATGACAATTATATTTAAAAACTAACAATTAAAAAAAAGACTCACCTACACACTGCCACTTTTTCATGAACACTAGTTTCGATCTATTCCTGGCCGTTGAGAATTGCTAAAAGGAAAGCTCTCGGGGGAAATGACAGGTTTCAATTGTAGCCAGGTAATATGAGAACCCCTTGCTTTTGTTCTGCAGGTTTGAAATCTAGATAGTGTACCATATTTAACTTGTTTAAGTGGTGCCAACAATGTAAAATGATCTTTAAAACAAATCAATAATACCAATCACAGGTATTTGTTATGCGCCTAGATGTACAACTCTTTCGAAGTGTAAAACAAGCCACGGGCTCTAAACATAGGCAGTTGATATGTATAGTGACTTCAGCGTAAGTGCAGGGCGATGTCTTCAGGTGAAAGATAATCACTTAAGTAAGGTAACCTCATGATAATTAGCACGAATGATGCAATAAAGAACGCATAGACGTTTACTCAGATTATTAAAACGAGTTTAATGATGTATGTTATTATAAATATAACCGTACACAAGGGTTGTCACTGCGATCTATCTCAAAAACGATAATTCGTGAGTTACTTTTCCTAAAATGAGGAAAGGCGACATCACAGTCTGATTAATCAAATCCATAATTATATGAAGGATGTCATATTTTGTTTTTCAATGTTTTAATAGCAGTACGTTTAGTATGGCATATTAAATAATACAGAAAGTAAATATTCATTTTTATAAATAGACAGCATTATATTGCTTATATATTATAAAACATAAATGAAAAGCAGTTAAATATTTGTCAACGTAGAAAGGTATAACTTATAAGGGAAAGATCAAGGATCACAAAATCTACAAGGTACTGCTTAAAAGGGACAGGGTGGAAAGCTGGACCATTCTAGTGACACTACGTAATTATTTAATATATCAAGGGAATTCCTAAATAAAACAAATCGAATTTAAATATAATAGTCTTATCATTTGCAATTACTAATTGCAAAACTACTATTTTAACAGCTTATTACATTTGTGTGATAACCAATCTAGAGGGGAACCTAAAAGGAGCAGGGCGCAGAACTCTGCTTTTTCACTTTATTTTTTTTTCCTACAACTTATGCTGCATACCCGTATTAATTTATGTAGCCTCAGGCGTAAAGAGACTACAAACACAAATAATAATAATAATAAATATACCATAAGTATTCATGTGAACAACCGCAATTACAAAATTAACGTCATGTCCAAACCTTAAATGACTTGGACAGCATCTGGAAGAACACAATCTTTAAACAGAAAACCAAAATGAGCCTGTACAATGCCATCATAGTCCAGATTGCCCTGTACGGATGCGAAACTTGGACTCGTAGACAAGCTGAAGAAAGGCAACTGCTAGTGTTCGAGATGGCATCACTCTGAAAGATTCTTGGAGTTTGCATCATGGACAAGATGAGAAATGATGACATCAGGAAGGCCCTTAACCAGAACGAAACCATAGTGCAAAGAGTACATGTACGACAACACCAGTTGTCCGACAACTCTCCGTATGGGCACTCAATGGTCTGAAATTACACTGCTAGTGATATTAGTCGAAAATATAAGGAATCAAGCTTTATTTAAATTCGCTGATAGAAAGAGTTAGCACGCGATCCAATTATATTAAATTAAGATCGTTTCTAAACAAAAATAACACCAGTGAACTGTCTATGTTTTCCCGCCAAAAGTGTTCAAGGGAGGCAAGTAGAGTGTCTGTGTCTGTATAACGGAGGTTTACGACAATACAGTATATTATTGCCTTAAAATTGAACGGATGTGTTCAACGCCGCAATTAAATGTCTATTTCGGTAACACAGATGTGTCCACAAATGCTGAAGTTGTATGTGTCGGCAAAACTGATGTCTCCAACATGGCAATATGATGTAAGTAGGGGTAAAACTGATGTGTTCGCCAGGGCAGTAAGATATCTGTAGGGATAAAACTGATGTGTCCGACATGGCAATAGGATGTCTGTGTGTGTAAATCGGATGTGTCCGACGAGGCAGTAGAATGTCTGTAGCGGTAAAACTGATGTGTTCGCCACGGCAATAGGATATATGAAGGGGTAAAACTGATGTGTTCGCCACGGCAGTAGGATGTCTGTTGCGGTAAAACTGATGTTTCCGAGGAGGCAGTAGGATGTATGTAGGGGTAAAACTGATGTGTCCGACATGGCAATAGGATGTCTGTAGCGGTAAAACTGATGTGACCGACAAGGCAATAGGATGTCTGTAGGGGTAAAACTGATGTGTTCGCCACGGCAGTAGGATGTCTGTAGGGGTAAAACTAATGTGTTCGCTACGGCAGTAGGATGCATGTTGCGGTAAAACTGATGTGTTCGCCAATGTAGTAGGATGTCTGTTGCGGTAAAACTGATGTGTTCGCCACGGCAGTAGGATGTCTGTAGCGGTACAAATGATGTGTTCGCCACGGCAGTAGGATGTCTGTTGCGGTAAAACTGATGTGTTCGCCACGGCAGTAGGATATATGTAGGGGTAAAACTGATGTGTCCGACATGGCTATAGGATGTCTGTAGCGATACAACTTAAGTGTCCGTCATGGCAATAGTATGTGAGTAGCGGTAAAACTGATGTGTTCGCCATTGAAGTAGGATGTATGTTGGGGTAAAACTGTTGTGTTCGCCATGGCAATGGGATGTCTGTAGCGGTAAAACTGATGTGTTCCACGAGGAAATAGGATATCTGTAGCGGTAAAACTGATATGTTCGCCACGGCAGTAGGATGTCTGTAGGGGTAAAACTGATGTGTCTGATATGGCAATAGGATGTCTGCAGCGGTAAAACTGATGTGTCCGACATGGCAATATGGTGTCTGTAAGGGTAAAACTGATGTGTTCGCCACGGCAGTAGGATGTCTGTAGCGGTAAAACTGATGAGTCCGACCTGGCAATAGGATGTCTGTTGCGGTTAAATTGATGTGTCCGACATGGCAGTAGGATGTCTGTAGCGGTAGAACTGATGTGTCCGACATGGCAGTAGGATGTCTGTAGGGGTAAAACTGATGTGTTAGCCACGGCAGTAGGATGTCTGTTGCGGTAAAACTGATGTGTTCGCCACGGCAGTAGGATATCTGTAGGGGTAAAACTGATGTGTCCGACATGGCTTTAGGATGTCTGTAGCGGTAAAACTGAAGTGTCCGACATGGCAATAGTATGTGAGTAGCGGTAAAACTGATGTGTTCGCCACGGAAGTAGGATGTATGTAGGGGTAAAACTGTTGTGTTCGCCATGGCAATGGGATGTCTGTAGCGGTAAAACTGATGTGTTCGACGAGGAAATAGGATATCTGTAGCGGTAAAACGGATGTGTTCGCCACGGCAGTAGAATGTCTGTAGGGGTAAAACTGATGTGTCCGATATGGCAATAGGATGTCTGCAGCGGTAAAACTGATGTGTCCGACATGGCACTATGATGTCTGTAGGGGTAAAACTGATGTGTTCGCCAAGGCAGTAGGATGTCTGTAGCGGTAAAACTGATGTGTCCAACATGGCAATAGGCTGTCTGTTGCAGTAAAACTGATGTGTCCGACATGGCAGTAGGATGTCTGTAGCGGTAGAACTGATGTGTTCGACATGGCAGTAGGATGTCTGAAGGGGTAGAACTAATGTGTTCGCCACGTTAGTAGGATGCATGTAGGGGTAACACTGATGTATCCGACATGGCAGTAGGATGTCTGTAGTGGTAAAACTGATGTGTTCGAAGAGGCGATAGGATGTCTGTAGCGGTAAAACTGATGTGTCCGACATGGCAGTAGTATGTATGTAGGGGTAAAACTGATGTGTCCGACATGGCAATAGGATGGCTGTAACGGTAACACTGATGCGTCCGACGAGACAGTAGGATGTCTGTAGGGGTTAAACTGATGTGTAAGCCACGGCAGTAGGATGTATTTAGCGGTAAAACTGATGTTTCCGAGGAGGCAGTAGGATGTCTGTAGGGGTTAAACTGACGTGTTCGCCACGGCAGTAGGATGTCTGTTGCGGTAAAACTGATGTGTTCGCCAAGGCAATAGGATGTCTGTAGGGGTAAAACTGATGTGATCGCCATGGCAATAGGATGTCTGTAGGGGTAAAACTGATGTGTTCGCCATGGCAATAGGATGTCTGTAGGGGTAAACTGATGTGTCCGACATGGCAGTAGGATGTCTGTAGAATCAAAAGTGATGTGATTGCCATGGTAATAGGATGTTTTAAGAGGTAAAACTGATGTGTTCGCCATTGCAATAGGATGTCTGAAGCGGTAAAACTAATGTTTTGCGCCATGGCAATATGATGTTTTAAGACCGTTTTGCACACCTATATTGCACCCTCGGAGGTATTCAGACCGTTTATATCCCGCCTGTATTGCATCCTCCATGTTTTGAGACCGTTTTACCCACCTTTATTGCACCCTCTAAAGTATTGAAACAGTTTATATCCCACCTGTATTGCATCCTCTAAGTTGCTCTCATCAGAGTCTTTACAGCCTCTTCGTAAAAACGTCTTCCGGTCTCTTGATTGGCCTCCTTCAACTGATTGAGCACCTCAATAACTAAAAAACGATCATTCTGCAACTACATTTTTTTATTTTTTTAATATGCATAATTCCGTTTTCATCATTGTCCACTGCAGTCAAAATCGTATCCTATTATTTTGTCAAAATAGTGTTTCGCGTTGTAGTGACAGCTGATTGGCGCTAGTTTGATAACCAATGTCAAAAATGTCATGTAAAAAACGTCATGTCAAAAACGTCATGTTAAAAAATAACTGATTTTAACCTATATACCCATGCAGTTATTTACTTTTGAGATGGATTTTATCAGTACTTTGAAAACCGTTTCTTCAATACTTTTCAATAAAGAAGATAACAATCAAATACAAACGACACATTTTGGCAATTTGCTTGATCTACGTTTATATTTGATATATTAATTCTTATTACAATGTGGATCTATTGCAGATCGCTTAATACATATCAGTGCCAGATATAATTTATAAATGAGTACCTTTATTATATAAATATACCCATCATATAGAAGAAAATATTAAAAATATACATCTGCATCCTAAATACAGATTCCATTTTTGTCTGCAGTTTGATTTATCTGCTGCACGTGGGTTGTGGTATAGTGGTAACAAATGTGTCTCAGAAAACTGGGCATAATGCTTGTGCGTAAATTTTCATCCCAGATGAGCCTGTAAAGTCCGCACAGGCTAATCAGGGAAGATGATTTCCGCTTTTATGAAATTTTTCGTTTAAATGATGTCTCTTCTTAGCGAAAATTCAGTTTAGGCGGAAAGTGTCGTCCCGGATTAGCCTGTGTGGACTGCACAGACTTATCTGGGATGACACTTTACGCACATGCATTTTGTCCAGTTTTCTCAGAACGTTACTCAAATTTGCGCATGTGTTTTAGGATCATGGTTTGTTGATTTCATATAATCCCTAGTTTTCTTACCCGTCGATTTCATGAGACGTTTAAGGCACTTTACACATATTGTCAAAATGACAATTAAAAATATCACTCACTCCAAAAAGAAAGCATACATTATATTCACACAATTGAACTACAGCTTTTGAACAAGCAAACTATTACATTATCGTTTCGGTTAATGATAGTCATCAATGAAAATCGAAAAAAATATTACAGCTTCACAAACCTATCGTTTACAATATGCTAACACGTTCCAAAGCCTGAATGGCCCGCTGGCAGATTATTGTTTTTTACTCTCAAAGGTGTCAGGTTTGAATATTTGAGTTTACCCTTTTTGCTGAAAGTTATGTTGGTTTTGATAATCAAAACCATTATAGCTTGTTCTAGAGCATATAATGCATAAATTAGAAGAAAATAATGTGGAGAGTCCAATTAAACCGAGGTGGCGCATTGTGTGCTTTTCATGCCGTGCACTTGCAGAAAATGACATGTACCTCGCACAATCCTCATTTTACATAGAATGCAATTTTAAGATAGAATCTCGGTGCAATCTGTTTACGTGTGTCCCAAGCGAGCGTTACTACAATTATCGATTCTGTGTTTTCGCTACTTGCACACCAAGTTAAATATCACTTTATCAGTATTTGATGAAAGGTTTATAACTAAGGTTAGGTCATAACTTATATGTGTGTACGTATATGTGATCAAATATGCCAACCTTTCCGCATTTTTCTAAGTAAGGTCAGTCTGTTCTTGCAAATGCCATCATATCACGAAACTAATATATGTAGGCCGCTTTGATCTACGATTAAGGAAATTGATGGTTACTAAATAGGAAAAAAGTACACTTATCGATTTTGAGGTCAACACGTAAAAAATACATTAAAATTGTTTCTGTACGATCATCTTAATTGGTTGCTGGTTGCTTGGGGTGGCGGATACAACATCTTCCGGTTTATGCACCAAGTCAAAAGTGAAGGTTACAAGGGCTTAGGGCATGACATTCATTTCCGCCCAAAATCTAGAGATTCTTTATGCATGTTATATGATGCTAACCGGGGATGGAAGACGGACGACTTTTGGTTGTTTTTTGCTTTGGATTTTATCATCGGATTATGAGTCTACTGGCGTGAAATCGCTTAAATAGTTGGCTCTTTATAACAGTAAAAGGTCAACACCTGAATAAGACAGCTCCGTCAAAAAATCGCTTTATTAATGTGTACAATGAGAGTTCTGGAAATTGTGTTTTTTTCTGAACTATAACGCTCTGATAAATTTATTGGATTGCATGTAAATATGTGTACATTGTCTATATATGACTTTGAATTGGAAGTATTTTCTGAAAAAAAAAATATGCTTTTTGCTGAAAGTTATGTTGGTTTTGATAATCAAAACCATTATAGTATTTTCTGTACATTTCTAAATATCCAATCCCGTTACATTTGGCTTAAAAATAAATAAGCATAATTGAATGATGTTGTATTGTTATACTCCTTTTTGCGAAATTAAAATACAATTAGATACAATTAAATACAAATGCATTGTTCTTTTGTCGTTGTTTATTCTAATAAACGAGAACCGTCTCGTAATAAAATAAAGTCCTCTGGAAGTGAACCTGTTATATGTATGAAACCCATCAGCAGCGGCAGTAGCAGCAACTATCGTTGTTGTCGTCGTAGCCGTTAGTGTTGTGATAGCATTTGCAGCATAATCATCATCATTAACCATCAACATCCTCATTTTCATAATGATAACCATAATCAACAAGAGTTGTCACCATAGGATGGCATATGCCCCCTTTTTTCACATTTTTGTAAACCTAAACGCAAAGTGTTTTTTTTTCACATTTTTTCGAAACCTGAACGAAAAGTGTGACGGAATTTCAGACGGACAGACAGACGGACGGACGGACGGTGCGATCACTATATGCCCACCTTCGGGGCATACAAACAATAATAACATATAATACAGCTGCAATAATGATATAATCAAGTTTTCATACATATAACAGATACATCAACCATATGAAATGGCACTTCATACACCCACGGGAATCATTGAGAAATGTACTTGTTCAGTTACAAATTTTGAATCCAAATTACGATACTTGTGCTTGATATTTTTAGTTGTTAAATCAACCATATGAAATGGCACTTCATACATCCACGGGAATCATTGAGAAATGTACTTGTTCAGTTACAAATTTTGAATCCAAATTACGATACTAGTGCTTGACATTTTTCAAGTATGCAAGCAATGGATTTTACAGATAGTTCAATTAGTTCCATCAATGAATGCAACACATAACACTATAATATCGATATCTTATCTTATATTTGGCTTCATTAATCCACTCAGTCAAAACATGAAGTCAAATTTAAATGCCGTGATCGAGTACCAGGCAGTCAGACGGCTATCACGCAGACAAATGGTTACCGTAGAGGCCGGGTACCAAGCAGGAGGAAGATTTACATACATTCGGACGGTTACCATGCAGATTGACGGTCACCAGTAAGCGTGGGTAACACGGCAGGCGGAAGGATACCATGCAGAAAGGCGGTCATTAGGCATGCCGGTAGTAACATGGCAGTATGGTGGTTCTTGTGCCATTAAAAGGTATTTGGACGGGTATCAAACAGGTTTGGATTAACCAGGCAGTCAGTAGGTATCACCATCATCAACAATAATAAATATTATTATTATAAATCATAAGCATAACCGAACATCATCATAACCTTCATCTCAAGTATCATCATCATCCAAATAATAAAATTAAATTAATAAGCATCACATTCATCAACAGCATCATTATCACAGTCAACATCACCTGCATCAGGTGCAACAACAGCAGCACCGCCACTGTGGCCGTATTCGGTATTGTTGTCCTATAATTTGCGAAAACTTCATTATCCTTCTCTTCATTTTATCATCAAAATCAATATCATCATCATCGTCTGAGTAAGAAAAAAAAGACATTTAAAACAGCTGAAATCATAACATTTGCTTCGGATTATCATTATAATTAGAACTACATCAACAATAATAAATGACATTTATTTATCATAGACACACGGGTATCATTTTGGAATGGAAACTATAAACTTCGTCACAAGAAAAAAATACAGTTAACAATACTCGTAAGTATACACATATGCATGTAATTTCGTTTGAGTATTTATAAAACAGTTCGGTGAAATGTATAACTCACATGTTTATATCGAATTGGTAAAGTACTTCACTAGTTGACGGATAAGTAAGGATCTTAAACACAGTTGATCAAAAGAAGAACTGATATCTGAGTCTATAAACTCTATAAACCAAATGTTGTTATATAATAATATATATGAGTCACACTCTGAGAAAAGGGGGTTTAACGAATGTGCGTTAAGTGTCGTCCAATATTAGCCTGTGTAGTCCGCACAGGCTAATCAGGGACGACACTTTCCGCTTGTATAATATTTTTCGTTTAAAGAAAGTCTCTTCTTATCAACAATCCAGTAAAGGTGGAAAGTGTCGACCCTGATTAGATTGTGCGGACTGCACATGCTAATTTGGGACGATACTTGCACATGCATTAAACCCCCTTTTCACAGAGCGAGGCTCATATGCATTGATTTACACAATATGGAAAATATTCCGGAAATATATAATACACATGTAAATATCAAAACCATGTCCCATGTACCACTTCACCAGGTCAAGGCTGGATCTTAAACACAGTTATGGAAAATATTCCGTAAATATATAATACACATGTAAATATCAAAACCATGTCTCATGTACCACTTCACCAGGTCCAGGCTGGATCTTAAACACAGTTATGGAAAATATTCCGGAAATATATAATACACATGTAAATATCAAAACCATGTCCCATGTACCACTTCACCAGGTCAAGGCTGGATCTTAAACACAGTTATGGAAAATATTCCGTAAATATATAATACACATGTAA
>VMBQ01009610.1:17591-30586 GCA_007657795.1 Dreissena rostriformis
ACCAAGTTTCATGAAGATTGGACTAAAAATGTGACTTCTAGAGTGTTAACAAGGTTTTACTAAAGCCATATAAGGAAAACTGCCACGCCCCCTGGCGGCCATGTTTTTCAACCAACCGGAACCATTTTCGAACTCGTCCAAGATATTAATGGGACACATGTTCTGAGTAAGTTTCATGAAGATTGGACAATAAATGTGGCCTCTAGAGTGTTAACAAGGTAAATGTTGACGCCGCACGACGCACGACGCACAAAAGGCGATCACAATAGCTCAGGTGAGCTAAAAACTGCAAATTTCCCAATTGCTGTCCCAAAATTTCCCAATTAAAGGTAAAAAAAGAAAAAAATTTTTTTTTTTTTTTTTAGGAAAATGCAACATTTAGTTTCCCTTTGCAGCTCTATGGCTTGAACCTAGGCAAAAAAAATATTGACAGCTTGAACACACTTAGTTATCAATTTTAAAGTATTTGGGAGCAAAAAATCAAATACACCCATTTCCCAATTTGAGTTTTTCACGACTCGATTTTTCCCAATTTTGAGGTTTTCATGACTCAAATTTCCCCAATTTCAGGACTTCACGACTCATTTTTTCCCAATTTGACCGGTACGGGTACTTTTCCCAATTGGAAAAAAAAAAATCGCTGAAATCAAACTTGTTTGGTATCAACCATTGAATTAGGCTGTTCACAATGGATAGATTGATTCATCGAGGGTATTTGTGTCGTGTTCTGAGAAAACTCGACAAAATGCATGTGCGTAAAGTGTCATCCCAGATTAGCCTGTGCAGTCCGCACAGGCTAATCAGGGACGACACTTTCCGCCTAAACTGGATTTTTGCTAATAAGAGACATCATTTAAACGAACAAAAGCGGAAGTTGTCATCCCTGATTAGCCTGTGCGGACTGCACAAGCTAATCTGGGATGACAATTTACGAACAAGCATTATGCCCAGTTTTCTCAGATCACGACACATTTTTGCAGCTTCAACTTTCAACACAAAGGTTGGGTCATATAATTTATATTTAGTTGTTAACTTTTACAAGGCATTTTGATGGTGCTATATTTAGACAGAACACAAGTAGTAATGCTTATTGGAAACAAAACATGATTGACAGTGCAACTTAACAATATTTACCTTCTGACTTAAAAAACACGGTATCGGGTGATGCTATAGTTTGGGGGAGAACTTATTAGAATCCATTCTTAGGAACCAAAAGATGCTATAGCGTGCCGCTCAATTTGTTTGAATAGCCTTATGTTCAGGTTTGGTCAGTCAAAAGGGATGGCTTAACAAATCTGATATTGTTGTGCCAAGAACATAAAGATAAAATATTAACCGACAAATCGGCCGCAAAAGATATAGGGGACCAAAGCCTCAGGCTGATGTCTGCTATCTGTTTGAGGCTGACTGGGAAGTCACTCAAAGACCAGAAGCCTCAAAGTGATGTTTACTATTTCTTATATTGTTCTGCACATTTATTCAATCTTTTGAAATTGAGGACCAGTCATAAATTGAGCTACAGGCCCTTTTGAAATTCAGTTAAGTGTAGCCTAGCAATGGATGCGTTTTTAGTGTTTGCCTACTCATTTTCAAGCACTTTCACTAAACAACAAATGGAATACATTTTATCTTGTTCAGACCTCAAAAAGTCTTTTAAAATAACGATAGATAACCATTTTTCTTTATTGGGGAATGCACATCACAGGGTTCATCTTGACACAGCGCTGCGAAAATTAAATTGACAGGCTACACTCTACTGAATTTGAAGAGGGCCTCAAGCTCAATTGGTGAGCATACTCATATCAACAAGAATATCAATGAAACTGATGGATGCTCCCAGATAATGCACATTGGTCAATTTTGACAAAACACATTATTATTCAACTGGCAGTTACTCCATGAAAACTCACTGGAGTGAAAGGATACGACAATATGCGTATGTCAACTGTGTAGGGATACTGCATATACAATTTCATCAATTTCGGATTATTGTAACACAAAACTCAGTCAGGCAAAATAAGTCTACCTCTGAAAGTTAAGGTAGCGCATCCGTAATGATTTCCTGCGATTACTTCTAAGATCGAAGAGCCTTTTTACCTGTTTACTTATGTGAAGTTGTCGTGGCCGAGTGGTTCGAATCCTGCCGACACCGCATACTTTTTGCGACACGTTTTATTTCTTTTCTAACGTAATTTGATTTAATAAAGCATATAAGCTATGTTTATTGTTAAATATGTTGCAATTTTTATGCACATTCTTCAATTTTTTAAATTAAAACAACGTAATGGCTAAATTGGGTGATTTACTGCTGGAAATACGAATCATGCATGTTGCATTTTTATTTTTATTTAAAAAAGTTAACGGTAAATCTGTCTTTTTCTTGGTATTTTTGCTGTATATAGTGTATCTATAAAAACTAAGTTCAAAATATTACTTAAATGAAGCTATTTTGAATTTTATGACACTTCGTTTTTAACCAACCCAATTTCTACTTGGCTGAAACCACTTACATTTCATGGCACTCTTCCATAGATAACAAGTTATAAAAAATAAATGTCTGTAAAAGAATACTTATTTCATCTTGTTTAAACTTTTAACACCTTTACTGCATCTGTACACACCAACTGCATGCCCATATTTNTGCTCTTAACAACAGAGAAAAAAACAACAGCTCAAGCAGCCAAGGAATTTCGAACATAAACACTTATAGCAGCCAAGAAAATAAGAGCCCCAACAGCTGATGTGGAAGCAGAAATAAGAGCCACAACAGCTCAAGCCACAGCTGAAATGGAAACCGAAACTCAAGACCCAACAGCTTAAACAGCAGCTGCAGTAAGTGCAAGCTAGGTCAGTATCTTAGCTTTCTACACATGCAATTTTAGCACAAAATCTCCATCAAAACTTAGGTAAACTAGCAGAATTTTATTTTTATTAACAGTGCCTTATCCAACTGATAAAATGAGATGCATTCCCTGCAGAACGGAAACAAGAATTAGTGCTTACAGAATCTGAATCAGCAGCTGAAGTAAATAAGGAGTTGTACGCACAGAAAACAAAGAGGACCCTGTTTTCCATGATTCCCCACATCGTCATGCAGTGAAGCCCATGATAGCGTCAGGAGGAGTAGAACTCCGCCCAAGAACAGAAGGTCTAGTATGAAAGCTTAAAATTAGTATTATATAGATATTACATTATTTCAGTACATTATCTATTTTAATTTACAAGTTATCAGAGAAAATTGGCACAACCAAGAAAAAATATATTATATTCTTAGAAACCCTGTGAATAAAATTCAAGTATCTTCCGAAAACCCAACCTATTCTTCTTATTTAATGCCTCTTCCACATTAAATTTACAAACTGACACTTCAACCTCTACATAAATTCCGTATCCATGAAGAACTTCAGAAGTTTGAAGACCAAAAGAAGAGGATATAAACGCCGATAAATATATATAGATCTCCCAACCAATGCAAAAGACAAAAAATTCTTACAAGACAGATTTTACCAGACCTTGTTCTTCTTTAAACAAACAAGTGAAAATACATTTTATTGAGTTTATATCATTCTATAATAATTACGTTTACAATGGTTTTTGTTTTTACCTTTTTGAATTGATATAATAAAACCTTTTTTTAAAACAGCAATATTAATCACAACAGTACTTTTACTGTTAACAATAGATAAAAATATAAAAGGCATTAAAAAAAAAGAACATTGTAAGTTTAAATCAAAACATCTATAGATTTTTAATGAGTGTAGAATCACTTCTGGATTCAAATTCATATTACAAATCTGTTGCTTCATAGTCCGAGTCAAATGGCTTTTCCATAGTGTCTGAAAAGGACTATTAAAACATTGATAAGAACCGTAAGTTTAAATTATAAAAATTTATGCTTTATGTTCATTTTTATCTACACATTTGCAATAGGTGAAACTTTACGGCCAATTGTAATTGCTTACTTTGGCATCATATGTTTAAAAGGTGAAGTAACAGGTGAAGGTCATAAGGTTGCCCGTTTTTGATTAACAATCATCACAAAGAGTTTTGATTGTTGATAGCTGTTAAGCATTAATGAAACACGCTGAGACTTTTACAATAAATTTACTTTTACATTTGTCTTGTGTTACAGCCCAAAACAACTACTTAATAAACAAAGCTTCCTTCTAAGAGCACTAAGCCAAATGTGTACTTTAATGCATAAAAAACGCCTGGCACATTGTTCTTAAAAAAGGCTGTGTACAGTCAACCCACTAGGATAAAGGGAAGAGACTAATTCTTCAAACCAATTGGCTAAGCTGGTCTCACTGAAATCCCTCCAGTAATATAAACATTCCAAATCCTCAACATACCTTCCAACTATTCAGATCATTTGTCCAGGTATTGTAATGAGTACTGCTACCTTCTCAGCAAGGTATAAGGCTTTCAATCTCCACCGAGACAGACCCTACGGCCAGTTGAGCGTAACGGCGGTGGTAAGACATACCCACTCTCCTCCAAGATTGGGCTTACAACTAAGTACCTCCATAGCTGGAGAATGATAGAACACCCACCAATACTATGAACGTATGACCTTCAACAGTTGAAAGGCACGAAGAAGGCGTAGAATGAATATATTACTAAAGAGATTGTTGCAAGACCAGTCTCTCCAGTCAGTTTGTTGTACCAAGACGTCCCCAGTACCCTAATGGGTTTAAGGTCACAGCTTATTTTCAAGACAATGTACCAAGGATTATTTGTGCATTGATGCACACGTTTGTCCTGAGACTCGTGGAAAGAAGTCAAATTTGCAAAGAAGCTGTTTAAGATTTTAACTCAAGTGTAATCTAAAAGTAAACTTATTGCATTAGTACCGACATTTTTTTAGTACCAGGGCACTAAATGAGGGCTATGAAATTATTCAGTTAATTTTTTTGCCGAAAATTACAGCCTCTTACTTAAAAGAAAAAAGGTTGTTTCCCAATCGCAAAAGGTAACAATTTTCCCCCAAAATCTGCCAAACTTTTCCAATAAATTCAGATGTGACGAATACCCCCCACATGCCGCATTGACACAGAATATTTTCCATGTAAAAACGCACTAAGTGACCCAGTGACCTAGTTTTTGACCCGGCATGACCCATATTTGAACATAATCTAGATACAACTTCTGACCAAGTTTTGTGAAGATTGGATNACGTTTGTCCTGAGACTTGTGGAAAGAAGTCAAATTTGCAAAGTAGCTGTTTA
The DNA here is from genome assembly GCA_007657795.1 of Dreissena rostriformis. NCBI lineage: Eukaryota > Metazoa > Mollusca > Bivalvia > Myida > Dreissenidae > Dreissena > Dreissena rostriformis. Next base: position 22,820 of record VMBQ01009610.1, read on the forward strand.
AGATTTTAACTCAAGTGTAATCTAAAAGTAAACATATTGCATTAGTACCGACATTTTTCCAGTACCAGGGCACTAAATGAGGGCTATGAAATTATTCAGTTAATTTTTTGCCGAAAATTACAGCCTCTTACTTAAAAGAAAAAAGGTTGTTTCCCAATCGCAAAAGGTAACAATTTTCCCCCAAAATCTGCCAAACTTTTCCAATAAATTCAGATGTGACGAATACCCCCCACATGCCGCATTGACACAGAATATTTTCCATGTAAAAACGCACTAAGTGACCCAGTGACCTAGTTTTTGACCCGGCATGACCCATATTTGAACATAATCTAGATACAACTTCTGACCAAGTTTTGTGAAGATTGGATGAATTTGAATTAGAGAGCGGACAACATGCTGAATGTTTAAAACGCACCAAGTGACCCCGTGACCTAGTTTTTGACCCGGCATGACCAATATTCGAATTTTACCTAGACATCTAGATACAACTTCTCACCAAGTTTGAAGATGGGATGAAAACAACTTGAGTTAGAGAGCGGACAACCAATACGGACCGACTGACAGACAGACCGACAGACAAGCTCACTCCTATATACCCCCCTAAACTTCATATGTGGAGGTATAATAACTGGTTTATTGAGTTTGTTAAATAGCGATTTAATTCCATAGCACTTTACAATATAAATTTTAAACAAGGGACAAAATTGTCATAAAACCAGGTTTTCAATATAAAAAAAAGTCTGATAAAGGGCTTGTTTCAAAATCAATCTATTTTTAGTTGTNCTCCTATATAGCCCCCATTACCAATGGTACTGGGGGTATAAAAACTAGTTTATTTGTTAAACCACCGACTTATTTAAGCATGATAAATTCACAATGTTTTCGCATAATGAGCCGTTTCATCGAAGCGAAAATCTCAAAATTGGACAATTTTGTCGATAAAAAATTCCCAATTTGGTCAGACTCCTTTTCCCAAAATAGGCAGAAAAATCCCTGGATTTATGTTTTTAGGTGTTCCACTGTTTATTATAAATTTATAATGCATTGGGTTTTAAGGTGTTGCAGATGACGTGAGCTTCGATGAGCCCTATTTGAGTGCAGATGAGGAGGTGATCGTATACACTGCAACAAGCGTGATAGACAGTTCCATCCCTGACCTCGCCTCCATGGTCTCGGATAGTGGACCACGGCCCACTTTGGCTAACATCCACCCCTGCAGTGATTCACCCACCACCACCACCACCACCAGTAGCATCAGATTACTACAGACCACAACATGGCGACAGGTGTTGTTTTTTATGGTGACAGTGATGGTGATGGTATACGCCTTAATAACTAAACACTACTATGAAATGTCCTTCAGAATTATTGCTGTTAAAAGGCAAGTAAACTTAATTCTGCCACAAATTAAAGTGAAACAAGAGTTCAGCAGTCGAAGACGTGTGCCTCCAAAGCAGGGCCTTGATTTTCACACGTATTGTGTCAGTGACTTTTGACCTAGTGACCCCAATTTCAATAGGGGTCATCTACAGTCGAAGACGAATGCACATGTGAAGTTTCAAGTCAATCGGTCAATTGGTTGATGAGTTATTGATCGGAAACGATTTTCAGACTTATTGTGACAGTGACTTTGACCTTTGACCTAGTGACCCCAATTTCAATAGGGGTCATCTACTTCCAAAGGGACAAGACAATTCTGAAAAAGTGCCAGCTGATTCATGAAGATTGGACCAAAATAGTGACTNCGGCCCACTTTGGCTAGCATCCACCCCTGCAGTGATTCACCCACCACCACCACCACCACCAGTAGCATCAGATTACTACACCCCAATTTCAATTGGGGTCATCTACAGTCCAAGACGAATGCACATGTGAAGTTTCAAGTCAATCGGTCAATTGGTTGATGAGTTATTGATCGGAAACAATTTTCAGACTTATTGTGACAGTGACTTTGACCTTTGACCTAGTGACCCCAATTTCAATAGGGGTCATCTACTTCCAAAGGGACAAGACAATTCTGAAAAAGTGCCAGCTGATTCATGAAGATTGGACCAAAATATGACTTCTAGAGTATTTACAAGTTTTTGTTTAATGTTCTGATCAAGTTTCATGAAGATTGGCCAATAAATGTGGCTAATATAGCGTAAACAAGGTTTCATTATAGGCATATAAGGAAAAATGTCCCGCCCCCTTGGGGCCATGTTTATTGACAAACAAAAAGCATATTTGAAATCAGCTGAGCTATCATTTAAAAAATGTTCTGACCAAGTTCCATAAAGATTGGACCATAAATGTGACTTCTAGAGTGTTAACAAGGTTTTACTTTAGCCATATAAGGAATAATGCCCTGCTCCCAGGCAGCCATGTTTTGCAACTGAACCATTTTCGACTCAGATATCATTATTACAAATGTTCTGACTAAGTTTCATGATGATTGGACAATAAATGTGACATCTAAAGTATTGACAAGAATTTACTATAGCCCCGCCCACCTAGCGTCCAATTGACAATAAATGTGGCCTCAAGAATGTTAACTAGAACTCCGCGAGTTGGATGTGTCGCCTGATGGTAATGGGTTAACCAAGAAATCGGCCCATTTCAATAAGTCCAAAATAAGGTCAAGGTCAAAATGAGGTTGGATGATGCTGGTGTGTGCAGGGTGATGAGAGACAACAACCATGCAAGTATCAAAGCTCTGTAGCAAGTGGTATTGATGTCAGACGAAACGGTCAAAATGGGTTAACGGAGATTTTTGTACGGACAGACGGACAGGACAAGCGCTCTATGCCACCCGCATCGTAGATGCCGGGGGCATAAGAAAAATCTATAAAAAAAATTATTGTTTAAAGTAAAGCTCAAGACATAGTCGTAATGAACCTTTTTTGGGTTGCAGTCACAGATTTCGAAATTAAACGCAGACACTAAGTTCAAGGTCACAGGGGTCGAAACTTTTATGCGCATGGAAAGGTCTTGTCCAGATACACATGCGTACTAAATATGAAAGCAATATCTGAAGGGATGCAGTAGGTATGAGCCTTTTTCGAATCGCGGTCGCATATCTGGAAACCTGAACACTGACCTCAAGTTCAAGGTCACAGCTGTCAAAAAATGTATGCGCATAAAAAGGTCTTGTCCAGATACACATGCGTACTAAATATGACAGCAATATCTGAAGGGACACAGTAGGTATGAGCCTTTTTCGAATCGCGGTCGCAGATTTCGAAACCTGAACGCTGACCTCAAGTTCAAGGTCAAGGTCACAGGGGTCAAAAATTGTATGCGCATGGAAAGATGTTGTCCAGATACACATGCATACCAAATATGAAAGCAATATCTGAAGGGATAAAGTAGTTATGAGCCTTTTTCGAATCGCGGTTGCAGATTTCGAAACCTGAACGCAGACCTTAACTTCAAGGTTGAGGTCACAGGGGTCAAAAATTGTATGCGCATGGAGAGTTGTTGTCCAGATACAAATGCCTACCAAATATGAAAGCAATATCTAAAGGGACACAGAAGTTATGAGCCTTTTTTCGAATCCCGGTCGCAGATTTCGAAACCTGAACGCTGACCCTAACTTCAAGGTCAAGGTCACAGGGGTCAAAAAATTTATGGGCATGGGAAGGTCTTGTCCAGATACACATGTGTACCAAATATGAAAGCAATATCTGAAAAAACACAGAAGTTATGAGCCTTTTTCGAATCGCGGTCGCAGATTTCGAAACCTGAACGCTTACCCTAACTTCAAGGTCAAGGGGTCAAAACTTTTATGCGCATGGAAAGGTCTTGTCCAGATACACATGCGTACCAAATATGAAAGCAATATCTGAAGGGACACAGAAGTTATGAGTTTTTTTTCGAAAAGTGTGACGCCGCCGCGACCGCTGCCACCGGACCAAGTAACACCTATATGTCCCCTGACCATAGTCAGGCGACACAAAAAGGCAAATGTTGACAACAGACGACGCACGACAGACGAAAGGCAATCACAAAAGCTCAAAATAAGAACGCCACAGTGTGCTCATGTGAGCTAACAACAGTATTAGTTTGAGGACTATTCTTCACTGTGTGTGACATTTAAGGTTTAGTAACTCGGCATGAGTACTGATACCATGGACATGGAAAGCAAAATGATGCGACTATCCAGATCTTACTGCTGCCATACATGAGCACATCTAAGTGAAAACGAATAAAAATTCCACTCCATGGATCACCAGGAAAACTTAGTTCTTACAAGCCTGTCTCTACAAACAAGAGGGCCAAGATGGCCCTAGTTCGCTCACCTTTTTTTTAAAAGGCCTTGTTCATTGCTTACTTTACGCACATGCATTAAACCCCCTTTTCACAGAGCGAGGCTCATATAATTGTTAAACGCTCCGAGAAAGTTTCAGGATGAGTGGGTACAAATTGTTTTACTAATGCCACATGAAGAAAATTGGCCCGCCTAATGGCGTCCATGTTTTTTATTGACAGGATCCATATCTCACAAAATTTGAATGTTCTGACCAAGTTACATAATAAGCAATGTGGGATAATCTCCTGTTGAGAAACTTCCTATAGCCAACCCCTCACTGTTCATGATGCAAAACCATTTCCACCTGGGTATCAAAGATATGCAACAATTTAAGGTGAAAGAACTTTTCACTTAAACCAGATTCAAAAGTAGGTAATTTCATTGTTTATCCGAGGTTTATTGATACAATGCATTACAAAAATGCAGTAAGCCTTATATTTGGTAAAATTTAAATAAATTACAAGGGAGGCTAATGCTGTATTAAAAAGTACATGCATTAATGGTAGGTTGTTTCCCTTGTTTGAACACTTCATTGCATATTAAACAAGGTTTTTCTATGATTTGACCTAGTCACCTAGTTTCTGACCCCAGATGACCCAAATACAATCCCAAACCACATTTCATCAAGATAAACATTCTGACCAAATTTCATAAAGATTGGATGAAAACTGTGACCTCTATTTTCTACACAAGGTTTTTCTATTATTTGACCTAATGATATTGTTTTTGACCCCAGATGACCCAAATACAATCCCAACCTAGATTTCATCAAGATAAACATTCTAACCAAATTTCATAAAGATTGGATGAAAACTGTGACCTCTACTGTCTACNAGGGGCGTTTCTACAGTGGTAGTTACGGACATATGTAAGAGGTGGGCGTTTGGGGACGCTGCTCTCGATTCGCCGAGCTTCGTAAGGATGGCGGACTGCATTGGCCACTACGTGGCAAAGAAGTTTCCTGTAATTAATACAAGTAAAATCGCCTTTTTTATAAGAGAATTTTTTTTAATCTCCTATAACATTACTTATCTTGGAGATCCGAGTTAAAATGTTGAATTGATTGCAGCGAGTAAAAATTTATCAGAGAAAGAAATATTTAGGCTCTGATTGTTGGTGGAATGTATTATAAATAATATGTGTTTACATGACTTTAAAACTTCATGTATAACTTCTAAGCAAAATAATCACAAATAAACCTACTGAAACCCTGAACATTATCGTATAATTCATTATCAGTTCATAATGTCATACAGGTACATTCCATATTTGCAAAGGAATTTGCATTTATTTCAGATGCCGGGAGAATTGCGATTTTTCCCTAAGGGGGGTATGACGGCAGCACGTCCTGACGTCGAGTTGCTGCAGGAATTGGTGAGCTTCCAGCCACATGTTGTCATGGTGATTTTAGGCGGAAACTACATCAGCACTAGTTCGTCGACTGCGGACATTGTGTCGTCCTTACTAAGGCTACAGACTCATCTCAACGAAGCCAGCACCACACACGTGCATTTCTGCACAATTTCTGAGAGGGGCTTCTTTCCAAAGGACTGTGTAATGACAAAGAAATGTTTCAATGCACAGTGAAATAAAATCAATGACTGTCTCCACAAAAACGCTTGTGTTATACAACTAAATAAGATTCGTTTTCCAGCGGATAACGATACAGATACGGTGCACTTGAATCAAGTTCGACAAACAAAACTGTTTAGGCATATCAGAGGCTTTTTATTTAAATGTTAACTATTTTACTGTGTTGTCCTTTTGTTAGTTTTGTATTTTGGTATTATGTATGATTATAAACACTTTCTGGCAAATAAGCATGGTCTGAATTTTAATACAAATAATGAACATTTGACATACAAAATGTCCAATAACATACCGGATTGGCAGTTAGGGAAATTTTGTGACACAACTTAACACATCAAACATGCATGATAGTTCTTTTTATGTTGTTTAATCGTAGGATTAGAGACATTATAGAGTTTCTACAGTGGTAGTAAGAGGTGGGCATTTCGGGATGCTGCTCTTGATTTGCCGAGCTTCGAAAGGATGGCAGACTCCATTGGCCACTACATTGCAAAGAAGTTTCCTGTAGCATCCATGGTACACGTAAGGGAGCAGGCTCACTGGCACCCAGACGGGGTTCATCTCAGTAGCGAAGGGGAGGGAGTATTTATGGAGAGCGTGCGGAGGAAGCTCCGGTGGGTGCTTGGGCCTACAGACTTTGATATGACTTATTGATTGCTTTAAGTAGAGGAGGTACTTATCACTACAATAAAATATATCAAAGGCCATTGCTATATGCCATAACAAGATAACAATCTAATTTATTTTTCGATTGTTCATTTCTTCTGCCTGTTTTTATTGCTGAGCAATTCCATTTTGGAAATCAAGACCCAAGAACTAACCCAAGAATTAGAAGGAGTTATATCCACTGCTGGCCCCCCAGGCCCATATGGACCCTAGGGAGGAGGTTCAGGGTATGTGATTGAGATTAACTAGTAATTATTGTTCTAGACAACTTAGGTACAAACTGTTTCAAGTTTTGTGATTTGCTATAGATAATAATTGCTCTAGCTAGACAAGACGACAACATAGAAAATATTTGTTGGTTAGATTATAAATTAAATTTGCAAGTGATCAGAGCGATCAATTTATTCATGTACGGCATAATGGCATATTTATTTTCTATGATTATGAGTGAACATTGTTAATCGACCAAACCTAACATATTTTCTTTGCATTTAATGCTTTCCAATAGTTTCAAAAAATTTAAAAGGCTTAAACGGAAGAATTTTTCAACAATGATTAATCTCTGATATTTACCTATAAATTAAGAAAAGAACTAAATAATTTATTCTGTTAACTATACCCTAAGGACAGTCATTTGTTGTTAACTCACCTGAGCACATAGTTCTCAATGGGGAGCTATTGTGGTTACTGATTATGCTAATTATTGTCATATTGCAGCATTTATGCAACAACATTAAAATCTTGTACTAAATTTCTTACACGCCTGTCACTGCTTTATTATTTTTTAATTGTATGTTTTCTTTGTTCTTTGACAGTTGACACATCATCCCCTCAGATTATATGTCGCTTGTACTCGTGGGTTTGTTCTTAACTTGACGGGTCCAAATTGCTCTCCGCTTTTGGATCACATTTGAACCGTCTAGCCCACATTATTTACATTATCATTTATTGCTTTTAAGTCTTTGTGTATCACAATTTTTCTATCTTGTTTTCCTTAATTATGTACCATCTGGGTATTGATAATTGCCTGTTTTTGTCATTAAATAAATCTCTATACGCAAAACATTATTATTTTGTTATCAAAATTATTAATCACTTTTATTTAAAATGATTACTTTTATTTTGTTGCATATACTATTGAATTATTATTTTTATTTTGCTACGTATAATGTTGAATATCTGTCTTTAATAACCGTTATGCTACAGTGAACACAATCTCA
>VMBQ01009611.1:0-26102 GCA_007657795.1 Dreissena rostriformis
GTGTGGATTCACTCAAGACAGGCACGTCAGTGGCACGTACATTTTAACTCGTTCTTGTAACTGTTTGGTTTCTCAACTTTCGTGGCCATCTACTCAATGTGTTCACGTCATTTCTAGTGTGATATTATTCATCATCGAGTTTATGGTTACACAAATATTCGTAACTATACACCCGATACGACTCGAGTTAAATTGTTCAACAGGCCTTAGGTTAACGGAGTTACGCTGTACGGACAGGCAATCGTATTACTAGCATACCATTTGGTATCGGATAAGAGGCAAACCCCATACCATTTAACAAAGATCTATAAATAAACATTCTATTTATAGATAAAGACGAAAAACGATTGGGTTACGGTATTACGATCTTCTCGATTATTAGATCTTTGAACCAGGTTATCTAGAGGATAACCACAGCCCAAATGTTATGATGGTAATACCATTGCCTGTCCGTACAGCGTAACTCNTACGATAGATTCATAATTTTGAAACACTAGGGATTTGTTTGTAGTTAAATTATATTTAAGTATGCAATATAAACAATAATAACAAACAAGAATTGTGAACAGAACAGTGTTTTATTTATTCATTCATTCATTTATTAATTAATTCATTAATTTATTAATTAATTCATTCATTTATTTATTCATTTATTCATTCATACATTTAGTCATTTATTTATTTATGTATTGTTTTATGTATTCATCTCTTTATCTCTTTATCTATTTATTCATTCATTCATTCGTCCATCCGTTCCTCCGTCCGTTTGTTTGTTCGTTCGTTTGTGCGTATGTGCGTCCGAGCGTTGTTCATTGGTTTGTTGGTTGGTTGGTTCGTTCGTTCTTTGTTTCGTTCTGTTGTTCGATTGATCGTTTGTTCGTTCGTTTATTCGTTCGTTCGTTCGTACGTACGTCCGTTCATTCGTTCGTGAGTTCGTTCATTCATTTATTCATTTATTCATTCATTCAGTCCTCCATCCGTCCGTCCGTTCGTCCGTTCGGTCGTGCTTTTGTGCGTTCGTGCATTTGTCCGTTCGTTCGTTCGTTCGTTCATTCTTTCGTTCTTCCGTTCGTTCTATAATTCATTCACTCACTCACTCATCCATTTATTATTCATTATTTGTGTTTGTTCGTTAGTTCGTTTGTTCGTCCGTCCGTCCGTTTGTTCGCTAGTTTGTTGGTTCGTTTTTTTCGCTCCTTCGTTTGTTCGTTCGTTCGTTAATCATCATCATCATCATCATCAGCAGCAGCAGCAGCAGCTCTATCATCATCATCGTCATCGTCATCATCATCACCATCATCATTATCAGCAGCAGCAGCAGCATAAGCAGCAACATAAGCAGCAGCAGCACCATCATCATCATCATCATCATCACCACCATCATCATCATCATCATCAGCAGCAGCAGCAGCAGCATAAGCAGCAGCATAACCATCATCATCACCATCATCATCATCATCAGCAGCAGAAGCAGCATCATCATCAGCAGCAGCAGCATCAACATCATCATCATCAGCAGCAGCAGCATCATCATCATCATCATCATCACCACCACCATCATCATCATCTTTTTATTTTTATTTTTGTTTCTTTTTTATTTGAATTTTTATTTTTATTATATTTATTTTTATTATTTTTACTTTATAATATATAAGATGCATATTTTGTTAATGCTGCCACTTTGAAACAAATGAAGGTAAAGAAAATCGATTGATGATATCGTCACGTAGCAGCAGGAGGGGGGGCCTGGNTCATATTTGCAATTGAGCTTAAATGAACTTGTTAACCGAACTTAGAATAATTTAAATAACATCAAATATTAAATCATAAATATTAACACTACCATTCGGAAAAATTTGAAATAACGCGGTCAAGAAAAACACACTCGGAAATACTGAGACATAATTGTATCGCCTCCATCCCCCGGTTTTCGACCCCGAGATAGTTTATGGAATAAATAATAAGAAATTAATGTAGCAAGAAAAAATGTTGGGCGCGTTATGTAACAACAGGAAACCTAAAATGTCTTTACGTGGATAAGAAAGACCAGTTGTGCCAAGAACTAACTTTATACACACGTTCGCCTTCAAATACAATATATTAGACACAATCGGGTCCCAGCAGCACATGACTCGCTACTGCCAACGACTGGAGTCAAAAAGCTAGGACCTGCTGATGCAGCTGGATTTTCTCAAGAGCACCTATTGGAAGAGAACAAACTATAGATATGGTGTCTTAATTTATTGTTCTGATTAAGGCCGAGGTGCACTTGGTTAGCTACTTTCACTGGAGAAAATGCTACAGTCCCTTCTGCAACAATCGTCTGTATTTGGATTGAAGTACTTTAACAAAAGTACAATAGCTTCATACATTCATTGTTAAATATTCCGAAGGATTATAATCAGTCACATTTCACTAAAATGCTTTTCTTAATTTGGTATTTCATCAATAGTCTTAGGCTAAGAAACCCGAACAAATTTAAACACAAGTCATGTACATTTACTAAGAAAATATTGATTTAAACTTATTTTGAATCGAAAATTCGCAATTCTTTATTAAAACGTAATATTAGATGTCGAATGCAAATAACAAAACTTTACCAGCAGTTGACCGATCTGCAAGTTCAACTGCATCATCTTTACCACTCCTGTTGGATGCTACTGCATAGTCGTTCTCAAGCGTGGCGATTTTTCTGTCAGACAGTATTTTGTCCTTAACAATTGAAAAGCATATATATCCTCCATCATTATATGATTTAATAGCAATAGTTTGTTTAATTTTTGCTGGTCCATCCCATTCGAAATTCGAAAACAGGCTATTTATTTGTTTTAAAACTATTTCTCCTTGACTAGGAAGAGCTATAAACAGGTGTGTAAAAAGGGGAAGAAGTAGTGATTTAACAACAGTTATCTTTCCCAGGGGTGTTAAAGTTCTTCTTTTCCAAAAATGTATGATATTGTGCAGCTTTTGTGCAAGTTTACTCGAGAAGTTTAATTCTATCATTTTCTTTAAATCAACATCAAATAATATTCCTAAAACTTTGAAGTTTGTTGTGCCCCAGACAAGTTTATATTTAGTTTTTATTGATTGTATGATATACTTTTTGGAGCCAATCCATATAAGATTTGTTTTGTCATAATTGATTTTTAATCCAGAACATAAGGCAAAGGCATTCATTTTTTCAATGTTGTACCAAAATTAAAATAATCTAATGTTTTTTTTTCTATAAAATCAAACTGAAGGGTATCGAACGCCTTCTCAAAGTCAATATTAATCAAGAGTCCAGGGATATTGTTATCTTCTGTATATTTCATAATGTCATATAAAAGTCTAGTATTCTCACCAATATATCTGTCTTTTATAAATCCGGTCTGATCTGTAGAAATAAGAGTATCAAGGATAGTTTTTAATCGGTTAGCAATATTCCCAGATACCTCAGGTTTTTCAGAAAATGTCTGGGTTTGTTATATTAATGTATACATGTGATTATACCTTGTTTTTGAGTAACTGACATGGTTCCAGAGGTAAAACCATAGTTGAGGCTTCTCACTATAAAGTGGCCTAAATCTTTCCAAAAAACTTTAAAACATTCTGCTGTAAAACCATCTGATCCTGGGCTTTTGTCATGCTTCATATTTTTTAAAGTAATTGATATTCCCTTAAGTGTTAGAAGGCTTTCTGTAAAAACAGACTTTGTATACAATGGTTTGAAAAATTGGACAGCTTCTTTAAAAAAAAACATGATTGTCAAATAGCCTTTAACCTTCATCGTTTTCAATAAAAGGGATGTTTTAACTACCTGCATATTGTGTTTCTAAGGTACACAAATATTTTGAGGATTTTTCGCCTGCATCAATCCACTTTGCCTTAGCTCTAATGAAAGCGCCTGTCATTTTCAAATTCCGTATGCCTGAGAGTTCTTGATACAATAGATGAGCTCTTCAATGTTTTCATTTTTTTTCAATGTCTTCAATTGCTTTTAAAATATAATAATAATTTTCTCTTTTTGGATTTGAAGCTCGAATATGATATGGTTTTACATCTGATTTCCAATGATAAAGTTTCTTAAAACAGTTGATCATTTATGGTAAACTGTATTAAATCATTTTCTATAGTATTAAGATATTCAATGTTACATTAGCGGGAAAACATGTGATTAATATAATTACGTATGTGTTTTCTACGATTTTTAAAGGATAACGTGAATTTTCGGGTAAAAAAATAGAGAAACACGACGTTTGCGCCTCAGTTCTCACTCGATCGTGGTTCAAGAAACTTTTAACACGTTTAACACATCAGTTATGTCCATTGAATGGAAATACGTGTAAATGAGCTGATAATTTCTTTGTTTTATATGATTTACAAGGGAATTTAAGGTCGCTTTGCCTCCGGAATCCAAGCACAGAAAACGCAAGCCGGATGGCTTATCATGTGTCTTACTCAAATGCTTGTTTGGGGTATTTCTTTTTTTCCATGATCTGAATAGAGAAAGTTTCCTTTAAGGTTACATTACACTTAATCATTTTGTATCCCTCCGTGGTCGAAAGAAGTGCCTATTTCTAAAGAGTTCATTTTCTCTTCGGGTTTTAAAGAAATTGAGCGATCGAACCCATGTTTGTTTTGCGATTTTTCCTGCATCCTATGTGTGTCTGCAACATTTTGGTGCATTTCATTGGCCGAAACTTTGTTTTTCGATGGTGCTTGCCTTTAGGCGAATTTTACTTTCTTATTTTTGACTGCATTTATTGAAATAAGACAAATTAATCTTCAGAATGATACCGGTCTTGCACAATTTGATATATAGGAAGTACAAGAAAAATGCTTTGACGTTTTGATAATGGGATCCTATGGGAAATGGAATTAGTGTTATTTCAACCTTAATAGAATAAAGTGTAAATAAAACGAACTGTTTATGCAAACATTCAATTGTTTCTATTCGTGATCTACCGTGTAAGCCTTCTACTACTTATAATATTTACTATTGCTATATCAGCCACTACAAATACTGCATTTACAGCAACAACGACTAAATGCAATTAATTCATCTTAAAATATAAGCTTACAATTGTCTTTCACCTTTTGACATATATAATAATAGGTAAAGAAAACATGGTGCGTATATACAGCGTCACGTTGAAGTTCAAGTTTAGACACGTGTGCATTACATTTAACTAAAATCTTCCATGGATATTACATTGGCTTGAAATCAAATAAGTTTTGTTAATAAACTGTATAACTATTATGGAAATCAAAGTTGTGTGTTCACAACATCCACACACAAAAATATACATGTTATTCGGATTATGTTAGTGATATCAAATGGATTTATGTACATAAAATAACTTTATGTCTATGCAAAACAGTCAGTATCATGCTCATGCTAAATTTCCCTATAATTGACATTTCTTAGTTTACTACTGGCGGAAGATTCAAAAAAAAAAATATACTGCTTTTAATTCACCCACAGGGCGTTGTCTCGAGTGTAACGTACTCCCATTTGGTTATATATTATCTCCTTATTATTGGCCAATATATTTATCAAAAGTATTACAAAAATTCAATTTAAAAAACCTACTATTTTTTCTCGATGATTGTCTTTTAATGAGCGATAATATTGAAACCCATATAGAAGAACTAACACAAGTTCTTACCAAAAAAAAGAGGCAAGATTAGTAATTAACTTCAAAAAGAGTAATTTTGCACAAAAGAAAATAACATTCTTAGGCAGATTTTCGAACGAAACACAATTCAAATGGACCCTGTTAAATTAAAATTTATCAAAGAATTCCAAATTCTCAATAATCAAAGTTCATTAAAAAGTTTCCTGGGAATGACTTATTTCTTAAAAAAAAATCATTAACGGTTATTCACATATTGTCGCACCTTTTAAATAGACTTCTAAAAAAAGATACAATATTTAAATGGACCGAAGAACATAACAAAAGTTTTAATACTTTAAACTGCACTCATATCAAAACCAATTTAACGGTTACCCGATTTTCACAAAGAATTTACAATATTCACAGATGCAAGCCAATCAGCGGTAGGCTTTATTTTATGTCAGGAGGATAAACCCAATTATCATCACGTAATTTTATACGGAGGTCGGTCATTAAATGATGCAGAAAAAAGATACTCCAGTAGTGAACTTGAATTATTACCAATAATTTATGCCCTAAAAGAGTGTAGAGTGTACATTTTAAACACCCACGTTAAAATTGTTACAGATAATAAAGCACTTATATATTTAAATACAGCAAAAATACTAATGACCGAATTTATAGGTTGATAATACAACTTCAAAATTACGACCACGAAATTATTTATCGCGCTGGTAAATTAAACCCCAGCGACTTTTTAAGCAGAATAGATCATTAAACAAAGAGGCAAGAAACTACGGACATTATGTTAACAGACATAAAAAAATCTATTTCAGACAAAGAATAGCACTATCCAAGAACACGGAGAACATAAAATTAATGCTATCACTAGGCAACAAACTAAATTTATAACGATACCAATACAAACATCAAACACTCAGACTTAAACCCTCATCTCCAGCAACCACGTTTATCAAACCAAGATATTATTCCTCAACAAATACAACCACAAGAAAAGATCGCCGTGGCGTAGTGGATATGGTGTCCGCCTAGCGATCGGGAGGTCATGGGTTCGAACCCCACTGGGAGCGTTCCTTTGATCTCCCCCAAAGACACCAAGTACTGGTTCTAGTCCCAGGAAACGGACTCGAGAGCATTTATATAAGCATATGGATTTCGATGCAATCGAGCTAAAATAAATAGGTTAAAAATTAGCCACAAGAAAATCTATACCCAGATAAGGCGAATCCCGAAATTCCACAGGTATCAACAAGAAACATGAATGAAACAAAAATACATAGGTAACATCAGATCATTTAGCAAATTCCGACCAATTTTCCACACCTCAACAGATAACGACAAAGCACAAATCACCAGAAGCAATTAACCAAGAAATAAATCCCCAGGTAATGCCAAATACATAAAACCAATTCTCCTCACCTTATCAGATAATAACAGGAAAAACATTACCACAAGCAATTAACCAAGAAATAGATCCGCAAACGATGCCAAATACATTAACCCATAACCGGTTAACAAAAAATAACCTGACCCAGAATAGATTGATTTTTTCAAGAAAATCAGATGGCATTGACCGAACGCCAGGAAAAATAGTCGATATAATTAATATTAGCTATTAACAATCTATCTCAAAGGATTTCGGTTACATTTATATGTTTCTAAAAGAGGGTCAATTACCTGAAAGCCTATTGGCAAAAAGAATTGCATACACCAGCGCACAATTCGAATTAGTGGATGATATTTTGTTTCATTTTTATGAACCGAGATCAATATAAAGAAGTCAAGTTGGACAAGTTTTTATTAAGCAATTGTCATTGGCAGAATCAGTAAGACAAGAAATTATTTATAGCTTTCATGATTTAAACGGACATTTCGGTGTTGATTAAACATTTTATACAATTAGACAATTTTATTATTTTCCACAAATGTACCAAACAATAAAAGATTATGTTCAATCGTGCAAAAATTGTCAAGTATGTAAACGAGATTACAGTTTTAAACTACACCCTTTACAATAACATTTCATAGCAAGTGAACCTTTTGAAATGCTTCACATAGATATTATAACAGTCGGAAAGGAAAGTAAAGGTTACAAATATGTTTTAAGTGTAATATGTGCGTTCAGCAAGTACGCCATTTTTCTCCCCTTAAAAAATAAGTCAACGGTTGAAATTGCCGAATAATTATAACATAGAGTATTTGCAATTTTCGGGCCTCCAAAACAAATAACAAGTGATAGACGACAATTTGTTAAGTGGAATAATGTATATTCTCTACAGATTCTTTCAAATTAGGAGACATCGTACTAGCAGTTTTCAGCCAATGTCTAATGGGGAAGTAGAACGATTTCATTCCACACTTCTTAATATATTACGTACAACTTTAAAGTCAGAAAATGAAAAGCCAGATAAATTATCAAGTGTACAACTAGCCTATAATTCAACGACTTGTTCAAAAACAACTAAATATACACCTTACTATCTACTTTTTGGCAGACATATGGCAAAATCTCTCATAATCTCATAACTTTGCTCAGAAAAGAAAACTAATCCATCAATAGAATCTTACATTAATGAATTGAAAGAAAGGTTTAGAATCATTTGGCAGATAACCAAAGATAACATAGATAAATCACGGGAAACTATGAAGAAAAGCTATGATCATAAAACAATAATACGGCCATTTAACCTTGGAGATCTTGTATTCATAACACAAGAACACGTACCTTTGAATAAATATCAAAAGCTATACAGTAAATTTTCAGAACAATCATATTACATAACTAAAATATAAAAAATGGCACATATATATTACGGGAAAAATTCTCAAACAAAGAATTAAAGGTCCCTTTTAATATAAATAGATTACGGAGATATTTAAACGAGGATGACTTCAGAGTAAATCACAAAACTTTGTATTTCACGATACAGCAGACGATACAGCAGTACCGAGCCATTAACTGGAAATAACACATCCATTAACACACCACAAATCTTAGATAACAGCTATACCAATACGGATAATCAAAATACACCTGACAAGATAGACACCACTTTACCAAAGACAAATAAAAAATGGTATAGAGTAGAAAAAATCCTAAAGACAAGAATTAAAGATAATAAGCGACAATATTTAGTTAAATGGGCAAATAACAAAAAATGCATGGGCAGATGATGAACATACTTCAGAAGCGTTAATATAACAATTTTTATATCGATACATCAATCAATAAAACCCAAAAGCGCAACAGTAGGTAGAAAAAGCATATAATAAATTTGATTTCTTTTGTAGGAATGATGTTCGCGAAAGTGATTATTCTTTTCGTGACAATAACGGAAGTATACACAGAACAAATACTTGTGAACCATGGTATCCAGTTCTCAGATCCAAAAACAATACACTCTGTGAACAACCACTGGACACATACGTTTGAATTCAAAATACCGGAATATAACTTCGATAAGGAGACAGATTTTAAATGTTCTATGTGTGGACACGCCAATTTCAGTAAAGGATGCCCAATATCTTTTGAAGTCAATAATCTAAGAAACCTCATGGAGGTCGATTTGCAAATTTTGTTAAATAATTTTCAAAGCAAGATACCTACTATGATACCAAACAAAAGAACATTTCGCGAATCCGCAGGATTGCTTCAATTTAAAGGAGATATTTGTAGCACACTATTTGGTATGGCAACCGTCTCGCAATTAAATAAATTTCGATACCACGCTAACAAATTAGCTGCACGAGTTAATATTATGTCCAACACGATTAATCACCAGTTCGGGGAAATGTCGTCACTTGCTTCTCATGTAAACGAACATACGGGACTATCCAATGAATTTGTTTCAAACACCTCGAAATTTAGATTGAATATAGTAAATGCATTGAAAACAAGTTCAAATCAACATAACACTACGGAAAAAATCATATTGGAGTTTAAAAACGATATGATGAAAATACGATCGCAATTTGATAGGTAAGCTATAGGGATCAAAGCGTTGAGTAATAATAAATTATCAGTTCACATGATTGACCCCGATTTAATGTCACGTACGATAGTAGGAATCATAGCGAAACTAAAAGAACAANTTCTACTACTACTTCTACTACTACTACTACAACTACTACTCGAAGAGATAGACTACATGTTGATTAACAGCGCATATATATCCCATATGAAACCCACCGTTAAAATATTTTACTGATGTAATCTTGTAAACAGTTTACCTGGGATTCCAAACCTTTGTCAATACAGATCGCACTATCACCACGACCAATCAACATCAAGTATTATTGAGACAAGTAAAGCAACGCTCTACAGTGCATGTTCTATTTCTTTTCCTTTTGGACCGTGGTGTATAAACACGCAGTTTTTTCGGGAAATGAAATATCAGGTATGTGTTAACAATAATTTGTTAATTATAAAGAATAACCAAATTGTGTACCATGATCTAACAAAAGCAATGTTAGATGGCGAAATTCCTCTTGAATCTGGTCTCTCTACCTTTGACACAATTACTATTGTAGGCATCACGGTAACATTTTTTATCACAATTTTTCTTTTAATCATAGCAAGAAAACTACGCTACGGGAATTGACATTAATGATGATGTTAATTAAACCCACCGCCGCTCAGACGTTGAGGTATACCCTCCCAACCACAATATCTCCATTACGCAAACTAGCGAATACTTTAAACGAAAATTTGGAATACGAACATGCTATTATCGCGCTTATCTTTATTCAACTGTTTATAACAATATGTATCCTGAACAAATTAGCATTCTTTCACCAATAGCGGGGCACAATGCTATTTCTTCACGTAAGCAATGGATTAAGATGTATAGATATTAGGATTGTAAATGTAAATATGTTTAGAACGGAAATGAACATTGATTTGCCTCATACTTACTTTGGATTATTTCCCAAATAACATATTAATACTACCGGTATTCTGTTTGAAAACACTTCTGGGAAAATTAATATTGAGATTTCTTCTGCCCTGAATTTGAATTTTTACCAATACTACAATCTTAGTTTGTCGATGCAAGGAGACTATCATACTGAATTGTATATAACACATAATGGCCTAAAAGAATATATATAAAAAGGCGGACGTGTAAATTAAAAAAAAACAAGTTTTTTTAGATTATTCTTATTGTTCATACTTTGCAGAAGTCTGATTTTGTATTGATGGTTTGACTGTTGTTTCATCATTTATGATGTATATTATTGACTATTGATGTATAAAAACAAATCTGTATAATCATAATTTACCATAAAAGTAAATATCATCATATCTTTTCAGTTGACGTAGATATTATCACAAAACCTCATTTCCATACATTATCATATTTGTAAGTTTGTAAATGATTGTTTTCATTTTAGTGTTACCATGTTTATTGATATAGAAATGAAACTCAGTTTTCTCATTCATTTTTCTATCTATTTTGAAAATTTATTAAAATTTACCAATAATACCCCATTAAAAATCCCATTTTCTTTTCCAAATATAGATAACAGGGACTTATTTGAAGTGACGTACTTTCTGAAATATTTTAATTCATTAGGGAAAAGAATAAATAAAATAAAAATGTCAGTATTTACATTTATGTTATTATCAGACATTATTTCAATAAAAAAAATATTATTTGTATTAATTATTTTGATATTCTAGTACTTAGGGAACACATGCTTGCTCATTAATTGAAAGTGGACAAAACTATAAAAACAAACTTAAAATAGGAGTAATAAAAACATTTGAAATCGACTCCGACATTACAAAAAAGCATACCGTTTTCACGTTTTCAACATTCAAATTCAGTACCACACGTATATCGAGACAGAAGATTTTTACTTAATTTTAAACATTTCAGCCAAAATAATAACTAAATTTACCAGGATAAAACCAAATTGTGTCACATCTGCTTTGAAATGTTGTCTACTAAATGGAATCAGTGCGATTATAACGAGTGTTGTGGGCTTTGTTGTCATGGTCATTGCGGCGATTCTTACAATTACAGGGGTTTAATAAGAATTTGTAAATTGTTTGACACCGTAAGCCTGAAAACAACAACCATTAAAAATCAACCACCAACTTACTTTATAGTACCATCCACAGATAATTTGGATCTTGATAAATTAATATCGTGATTAAAACAATGATTTCATGTTTAGTTTTCATTTTCTTTTCAGGACGACACTCATCAACATGTTCATGTTTATAGAATCATTCGGTTTTTGGCTTCATCAATTATTATTTATAAAAACACTCATCATGGCATTTTTTAGATTAAGTATGAGTGAAAGAAAGATAGCTTTTAAATAACCTACCTGGGGAGAATATAGGTTGGAAAAAATGAAGTATGTTTGTGAAACATTTGAAAATTATAAAGAATTGCAAGGATAATATAAAATGTCAATTTTTAAAATCGTGTTAAAATCTGGGGAAAATTAGAATGGAAACGATTATATTCTATATAAATTATTTAGGCATTTCACTAATGGCACGACAAATGTTAAACCATTTTAATTTTAAAAGGGAAAGATGACGATATTCTTAATTATAAATTATGCAGACTCATTATTAACACCTATGGTATTAATTCGCGAATTTCGTTTTTTTACGACTAATTCATTATACTCGTATGCCTGAAAATTTTCACCAGATGACTATCAAGTATAAACGAAATCTTGGTATCAAATTGTTTGTTTTGATGAATCTGATTCATGTTTACAATAAAATATTGCTTACTTATTAAGTCTTAGTCATATGACACATCGACTGATATAAGAACTTCCTAGAGTGTAGTAGTGGATACGGTGTCCGCCTAGTGATCGGGAGGTCACGGGTTCGATCCCCACAGTGGGAGTGTTCTTTCGATCTCCCACATAGACACCAAGTACTGGTTCGAGTCCAAGGAAACGGACTCGAAAGTGTTTCAAATAAGCCTCAGGCTTTCGATGCAATCGAGCTAAAATCAATAGGTTTAAACTAAGAACTTCCTGTTGAACATGATATAAAAATATATCATGCAACGTTATATCAGTCAGATATCGATGCAGTGGTATGATCAAGGTCTGTATCGCGTTACTGTCTCATAACTACAAGTTGTGGATTTGCTTATTTTATTTTTCAACTGTTTTGATTATATTCAGATCTGTTTAACAATGAGACTAGTATTGACTTCCTGAACATGTACAGGCGGAATTCGCTCACGATTTATAATAATGATAAAGATACATTAAGTTGAATTGATTTGAATCTTTTTATTATCGCGCGATCATCTTGAAAATATGATATACTTTCGTGTCCTAGGACACAGTACTCTATGTCATGGATAGATAAATAACATTTCGAACATGCTACGATGATCAAATAGATATTCTCTGCAAACTCCCGCAACAACACTGCGTCTAAAAGGCACAACGGTTCAGAAATTGCCGAAGTGTCAATATACTGAAAACAACCAACATTCATAAGTGGAAATAAAGAACCGAAATAACACTGCTGACATAAAAATACACAATAAAAAACATAAAAAAAACATACAAATAAACAATAAATAGAAGTTATCATCAGGTGACATTCCGTATATTATAGTTCGTTTGTTACGCAAAACTGTGTAATAATTTGGAATATTTCTGTTATTTTCGTTACAACTGCTGACAACACGTGGACCGTTTACATGAAGTANTTCTCGCACTCTCGCATTATCGCCATCGTACTATCGCCATCGTATTGTCGCACTGTCGTTATCGTATTCTCGCACTCTCGTCATCGTATTCTCGCACTCTCGCATTGTCGCCATCGTACTATCGCCATCGTATTGTCGTTCTGTCGCCATCGTATTGTCGCACTGTCGTCATCGTACTATCGCGTTCTCGCATTCTCGTCTTCGTATTCTCGCACTCTCGTCATCAAATTCTTGCACTCTCGTCATCGTATTCTCGCCATCGTACTCTCGCGTTCTCGCCCTCTTGATTTAAATGTGTAACCACGATTGCACTAAAGGTATTCCGTATGAATGCGTGCTACTTGTCAAGTATCGTTTTAGAAACGCCGGATCGTGGAGCTATAAAGACACCGTAAGGCGAATTATACCACCCTCCTTCATTTGTTTTCGATGTTTGCTGGACATCGACTTTCATTGCAGAAAGAGCTACAATTCCCTCGGCAACAAATATTCTGTGTTTAACTTGATGTACTGCAATAAAAGTAGATCACAAGATAACTTGAGTTTAAAGTTCGTTATTAACCTAATTTCCTTTTTTTCATCGCCGCAGCTTTTCTTTCATCCTAACCGCTCATGAAAATAGGCAAGACAATTTTACTGGCAGAGTATTGGCTCTTTCAATCACGGCGACTGTTTTGTCAGACAGAGTCTTCTATTGTATCTTAATTCAGTGAGTTTTCAAAGCGCGTCTTTTTCTGTTAGATAGTTTTTTTTCCCTTTTTCAACATAGTGACTCTTCTGTCATTTAGTCTTTTGTATATTTGTAGAGCATTTATTTCTTGTACTACACAATTTCTTTATATAGCGACCCTATTCGTTTGTTGGAACATGCTTGTTTGTCTTCTAGCCGATATCTCAAGAAATGCTGATATATCTTTATTTAAAAAAGGTAGTTATCTATTCGCGTTCTCCCAGTCTGAATAAAAATTATAGTTGGTCCCCACTCATTCAACAGGTTGAATGACATGATTAACTAAAGAGAACGTGTCCTTGATTTAATATCGTAACAATTCTCTGTCATTCAATTTTTAAACACAGGTATTTTTTCTATTACAGTTGACATCTATATCCCATTGGTTTCATTTACCAAGTCTGAGCTGCATATCGAATTGATATATTAAATAATGCACGACGAAGTCATGTTGTAAAAGACCGTAAATATCTCTTCACTTTGAGGTCATCATTGAAAGATAAATAACGAGATTTCTGCATAATATGCCAGAGCTTGTTTAAATATTTATCTTATCTTTCATTAATTGATGTCGCAATAAACTAGGTAAGTAGAACAGGGGCATGATAATTTAAGCCCGAGTATCATACTGCTACAGAAAGCTGAAATCATGTTGCTTGACTCAGGAGGTGGTTATCATGTTACTTGACTCAGAAGGTGGATATCATGTTACTTGACTCAGAAGGTGGTTATCATGTTACTTGACTCAGAAGGTGGTTATCATGTTACTTGACTCAGGAGGTGGTTATCATGTTACTGGACTCATAAGATTGTTATCATGTTACTTGACTTAGATGGTGGTAATCATGTTACTTGACTCAGAAGATTGTAATCATGTTACTTGACTTAGAAGTTGGTTATCATGTAACTTGACTCAGACGATTGTAATCATGATACTTGACTAAGAAGATTGTAATCATGTTACGTGACTCAGAAGATTGTTATCATGTTACTTGACTCAGAAGGTGGTTATCATGTTACTTGACTCAGAAGAGTGTAATCATGTTACTTGACTAAGAAGATGGTTATACTTGACACATAAAATTGTTATCATGTTACTTGACTCAGAAGGTGGTAAACATGTTTCTTGACTCAGAAGGTGGTAATCATGTTACTGTGGTGAATGTTAAAATACTGATATCAAAAAGATAAAATCAAAGAGAATGCAGTGTATCTTCTTTATCAGAAGATTTTAATCCTGTTACTTAACGCAGAAGGTAGTTATCATGTTGCTTTACTCAGAAGGTTGTTATCATGTTTCTTGACTAAGAAGGTGGTTATCATGTTGCTTGACTCAGGAGGTGGTTTTCATGTTACTTGACTCAGAGGGTGGTTATCATGTTACTTGACTCAGACGTTTATAATCATGTTACTTAACTCAAAAGGTGGTTATCATGTTACTTGACTCAGAAGGTGGTTATCATGTTACTTGACTCAGAATGTGGTTATCACGTTGCTTGACTCAGAAGGTGGTAATCATGTAACTTGATTCAGAAGATTGAAATCATGTTACTTGACTAAGAAGGTGGTTATCATGTTACTTGACTCAGACAGTTGTAATCGTGTTACTTGACTCAGAAGATTGTTATCATGTTACTTGACTCAGAAGATTGTAATAATGTTACTTTACTCAGTAGATTGTAATCATGCCACTTGACTCAGAAGGCGGCTATCATGTTACTTGACTCAAAAGATTGTAATCATGTTACTTGACTAAGAAGGTGGTTATACTTGACACAGAAGATTGTTCTCATGTTACTTGACTCAGAAGGTGGTTATCATGTTACTTGACTCAGAAGGTGGTTATCACGTTGCTTGACTCAGAAGGTGGTAATCATGTAACTTGATTCAGAAGATTGAAATCATGTTACTTGACTAAGAAGGTGGTTATCATGTTACTTGACTCAGACAGTTGTAATCGTGTTACTTGACTCAGAAGATTGTTATCATGTTACTTGACTCAGAAGATTGTAATAATGTTACTTTACTCAGTAGATTGTAATCATGCCACTTGACTCAGAAGGCGGCTATCATGTTACTTGACTCAAAAGATTGTAATCATGTTACTTGACTAAGAAGGTGGTTATACTTGACACAGAAGATTGTTCTCATGTTACTTGACTCAGAAGGTGGTTATCATGTTACTTGACTCAGAAGGTGGTTATCACGTTGCTTGACTCAGAAGGTGGTAATCATGTAACTTGATTCAGAAGATTGAAATCATGTTACTTGACTAAGAAGGTGGTTATCATGTTACTTGACTCAGACAGTTGTAATCGTGTTACTTGACTCAGAAGATTGTTATCATGTTACTTGACTCAGAAGATTGTAATAATGTTACTTTACTCAGTAGATTGTAATCATGCCACTTGACTCAGAAGGTGGCTATCATGTTACTTGACTCAAAAGATTGTAATCATGTTACTTGACCAAGAAGGTGGTTATACTTGACACAGAAGATTGTTCTCATGTTACTTGACTCAGAAGCTGGTTATCATGTTACTTGACTCAGAAGAGTGTAATCATGTTACTTGACTAAGAAAATGGTTATACTTGACACAGAAAATTGTTATCATGTTACTTGACTCAGAAGGTGGTTAACATGTTTCTTGACTCAGAAGGTGGTTATCATGTTACTGTGATGAATGTTAAAATACTGATATCAAAAAGATAAAATCAAAGAGAATGCAGTGTATCTTCTTTATCAGAAGATTTAAATCCTGTTACTTAACGCAGAAGGTAGTTATCATGTTGCTTTACTCAGAAGGTTGTTATCATGTTTCTTGACTAAGAAGGTGGTTATCATGTTTCTTGACTAAGAAGGTGGTTATACTTGACACAGAAGATTGTTCTCAAGTTACTTGACTCAGACGGTGGTTATAATGTTACTTGACTCAGAAGGTGGTTATCATGTTTCTTGACGCAGAAGATTGTTCTCAAATTACTTTACTCAGGTGGTTATCATGTTTATTGACGCAGAAGATTGTTCTCATATTACTTGACTCAAAAGGTGGTTATAGCCTGAGTATCATACTGCTACAGAAAGCTGTTATTATGTTGCTTGACTCAGGAGGTGGTTATCATGTGACTTGACTCAGAAGGTGGATATCATGTTACTTGACTCAGAAGGTGGTTATCATGTTACTTGACTCAGAAGGTGGTTATCATGTTACTTGACTCACAAGGTGGTTAACATGTGTCTTGACTCAGGAGGTGGTTATCATGTTACTGGACTCATAAGATTGTAATCATGTTACTTGACTTAAAAGGTCGTAATCATGTTACTTGACTCAGAAGGTGGTTATCATGTTACTTGATTCAGACGGTTGTAATCGTGTTACTTGACTAAGAAGATTGTAATCATGTTACTTGACTCAGAAGATTGTTATAATGTTACTTCATTTAGAAGGTGGCTATCATGTTACTTGACTCAGAAAATTGTAATCATGTTACTTGACTAAGAAGGTGGTTATACTTGACACAGAAGATTGTTATCATGTTACTTGACTGAAATCATGTTGCTTGACTCAGGAGGTGGTTATCATGTTACTTGACTCAGAAGGTGGATATCATGTTACTTGACTCAGAAGGTGGTTATCATATTACTTGACTCAGAAGGTGGTTATCATGTTACTTGACTCAGAAGGTGGTTATCATGCTACTGGATCCATAAGATTGAAATCATGTTACTTGACTAAGAAGGTGGTTAACATGTTACTTGACTCAGACGGTTGAAATCATGTTACTTGACTCAGAAGATTGTAATCATTCTACTTGACTCAGAAGGTGGTAATCATGTTACTTGACTCAAAAGATTGTAATCATGTTACTTGACTAAGAAGGTGGTTATCATGTAACTTGACTCAGACTGTTGTAATCATGTTACTTGACTCAGAAGATTTTAATCATGTTACTTGACTCAGAAGATTGTTATCATGTTACTCGACTCAGAAGATTGTTATCATGTTACTTGACTCAGAAGGTGGTTATCATGCTACTTGACTCAGAAGAGTGTTATCATGTAACTTGACTAAGAAGATGGTTATACTTGACACAGAAAATTGTTATCATGTTACTTGACTGAAATCATGTTGCTTGACTCAGGAGGTGGTTATCATGTTACTTGACTCAGAAGGTGGATATCATGTTACTTGACTCAGAAGGTGGTTATCATGTTACTTGACTCAGAAAATGGTTATCATGTTACTTGACTCAGGAGATGGTTATCATGTTACTTGACTCATAAGATTGTTATCATGTTACTTGACTCATGAGGTGGTTATCATGTTACTTGACTCAGAAGATTGTAATCATGTTACTTGACTTAGAAGGTGGTTATCATGTTACTTGACTCATACGATTGTAATCATGATACTTGACTAAGAAGATTGTAATCATGTTACTTGACTCAGAAGATTGTTATCATGTTACTTGACTCAGAAGGTGGTTATCATGTTACTTGACTCAGAAGAGTGTAATCATGTTACTTGACTAAGAAGATGGTTATACTTGACACATAAAATTGTTATCATGCTACTTGACTCAGAAGGTGGTAAACATGTTTCTTGACTCAGAAGGTGGTAATCATGTTACTGTGGTGAATGTTAAAAAACTGATATCAAAAAGATAAAATCAAAGAGAATGCAGTGTATCTTCTTTATCAGAAGATTTTAATCGTGTTACTTAACGCAGAAGGTAGTTATCATGTTGCTTTACTCAGAAGGTTGTTATCATGTTTCTTGACTAAGAAGGTGGTTATCATGTTGCTTGACTCAGAATGTGGTTATCGTGTTGCTTGACTCAGAAGGTGGTTTTCATGTTACTTGACTCAGAAGGTGGTTATCATGCTACTTGACTCAGACAGTTGTAATCATGTTACTTGACTTAGAAGGTGGCTATCATGTTACTTGACTCAGAAGATTGTAATCATGTTACTTGACTAAGAAGTTGGTTATACGTGACGCAGCAGATTGTTATCATGTTACTTGACTCAGAAGGTGGTTATCGTGTTACTTAACTCAGAAGGTGGTTATCATGTTACTTGACTCAGAAGGTGATTATCATGTTACTTGACTCAGAAAGTGGTTATCATGTTACTTGACTCAGAAGGTGGTTATCATGTTGCTTGACTTAGAAGGTGGTTATCATGTTACGTGACTCACAAGGTGGTTATCATGTTACTTGACTCAGAAGGTTGTTAACATGTTACTTGACTCAGAAGGTGGTTGTCATGTTACTGTGGTGAATGTTAAAATACTGATAGAAAATTCAAAAAGTTTAAATCGAAGAGAATTCGTTGTATCTTCTTTAGTTTGGCTTTTAATTGAAATTACAATTCTATGAGATAAATAGTGTTCTACATACTTGTAATTTGCGACTGATTCTGTGCTTATTGTGAGGGTTGGTGCGCCTTTCAACCAGTTTACATATATTTCGACATTAATTTATAAAGAGAAGCATTGATTTTAAGTATACAACGCATGCTTAACAACAAAGTCAAAGAAATGAAACCTTAAAGTAGTGTGTATGCGTGTCTGTGTAGTCATTCTCCCACAAATTTGTTATGTTAAGGTATATGTTAAGGTATATGCATATGTCTTGTAGGAAACTTAATATCAGTTGTTTACTATTTACTATTGAGTTAAGATTGTCTGAAGTCACTTAGTCGGCTCAACAGTGGAGACATAAAATAGGATCTCAGCATAAGCCAATTCAGTACACGTATATTATCTTAATTGTCGAAACTACTACAACGGGCTTACTCACCTAGCTTATCGGGACTGCCAGAAGAACAGTCACAGTCAAGCATTTTACATTGAACTTCCCGAGCTCCCATAACTGGTTGGTTGAAGTGATTTACTTCGTGTGTATGTCATAGGAATACAGATGCAAACCATTTAGGACAATTTTACTTTTAACTACAATTTAAACAAGAAAATTCGTTGAATTGATATCCCCGCCAAACTAGAGCTTTGTCACAGACGTGACGTATACCCCCATGCTGCATTGACACAGAATATATACAAAGGGCCATAACTCCATTATTAACAGATGGTGTACAATGCCATTTGGCGTGCGTCATCCTCTTATCCATATATATACTCATACCAAGTTTCAATGAGATCCGCCAAAGCACTTTCAAGATACGGCTTCGGACACAAAAGTGCCTGACGGACAAGGCCAAAACAATATCCCTCCGCCTTTGGCGGGTGATTATAAAGGACTTCAGCTAATCCTGTTAATAAGACTGAAGTATATTCGAGAAAGTTACGCCACCTTCGGAGAATCATTGGTTCGTTGTAATGCATCTAAAAAAGATGTGGCACCGGATAAAATAGATCGTGTTCTTGTGCATGCAGCTTTTTTTGTACAGTTCCATTATGTACTCGAAGTATATTATATAGAGGATATTTGTTAATGTCAGTGTTAGATCGTTTGTTATTGCGCAGCCACGGTTGAAAATATTATTTTTCTATGATCACGAGTGAAATAACAAACGATCTTACATGAACAAATTTTCTGTTTCTGTTATGCCCCTTTTTCAAGAAAATATTTAACAGCTGTTCCCTTTCGCTGAAAAGTAACCCTTTCTCCTGTGGCGTGCCTCTCAATACATTTCAATACACAAAAAGACGTCATTAGTGTTTGGTTCGAGCCGAGCATGATAAACTTTATCTTTATCCAAAACTCACATACTATTCTATTTATCATATTATTTCTTCCATTTTTACATTAATAATGTTCAAATATCGCATTTTTAGACGATTTTGTTCTTCCGCAGTTGACAAACGCAGA
The DNA here is from genome assembly GCA_007657795.1 of Dreissena rostriformis. Lineage (NCBI taxonomy): Eukaryota > Metazoa > Mollusca > Bivalvia > Myida > Dreissenidae > Dreissena > Dreissena rostriformis. The sequence goes on from VMBQ01009611.1 coordinate 20,886, forward strand.
TTCTCCAATTTTTGGAAAAACCCACAAATTATCTAAAAATAACACGCGAATTTTTTTTATTTTCACTGCTGTTATTTCACTGCAGAAATGTCATATTGTATCATATTAAAACAGTCAAAAGCTATAAAGTCGGTCAAAAGCTATTCATAGCTTATGTTTTATAATGCTTGTATATCATACCGACAATAAATAAATATTGATATGATCATTAGGTATAAAAGAATAAGGTTGTATTTACGTCAATATTCTTGTTTCCTATAGTTTCATCCATTCCTTTATATTGAGTCACCCTGCTGTTTTGGAATTTATAATATATTTGTGATACAACTTGAGTTTATTATCTGCATTTTGTTCAAAAACCCGTGAAAATTGAAATTAGTTCGAAAAAAAAACAACAGCACACTTGTTGCATGTTGTGTAAAAAATAAGTTTGAAAATATTCATTTTTAACAGTGTGTTGTTGTATATCTGATCAAGTTTCATAAAGATTGGATAAAAAATGTGACTTCTAGAGTGTTAACAAGGTTTTACTATAGCCATATAAGGCGGCCATGTTTTTCATCCAACCGGAACAATTTTCGAACTCGTTCAAGATATTATAGGGACACATGTTCTGACCAAGTTTCATGAAGATTGGACTAAAAATGTGACTTCTAGAGTGTTAAAAAGGTTTTACTATAGCCATATTAGGAAAACTGCCACGCCCCCTGGCAGCCATGTTTTTCAACCATTTTCGACCTCGTCCAAGATATTATTGGGACACATGTTCTGACTTAGTTTCATGAAGATTGGACAATGAATGTGGCCTCTATAGAGTGTTAACAAGGTAAATGTTGACGGCGCACACGTAGCATAACAATGCATATTAATACTACAATTTTAAAGATTTATGTTAAAAAACTATTCCAAATTGTTCTAAAAGTTTCTATTTGATCTTTATTGAAAGACATTATCTCCTCAATTATGAGCCTATTGTGAAGATATGTATTAAAATGATTAATATTGTGTTGGCTGTTCTGATACTTATTTCTATAATTATAAAAATGTGGCCAACAATATGATAAAATTAACAATCTGTGACATTTTTGAATGACCAACTAAAACGTTGCAGAAGCTTATATGTTCATAATCAAAATTTGAAATAAACGGCAAATTCGCAGTTTGTTCGATAAACACTTTTACACCATTCCAAAAATGTTGAATCATGGGACATTCCCAAAACATAATTATGTACATTCGAATCTACTGACATAACGGGGTACTTCACAAATCACACATATTGGATTGTGTTAAACCACATATCAATAGATAACTATTCTTTGGAATAACTTGCATAATATATATATACTGGAACGTTTAGCTTGGTGTCATGTGTCAATCTAAAAGGTTGAATAAACAATTCATTCGTTTCTAATTCTTTGTCAAAAAATAATTCCCATTTTGTAATTGCCTTAGTTGGATTGTTTTGCTTCGTCAGTACGAGTTTTTGGTATACTAATTTGCAGATTTGTGTTGACTCTAAAATTGATGATAGTTTATATTCTGGCGGTTGATAACTTATGTTTTTAGTTTTCAGCGTTTCTTTCCAATTTAGTGGCAAACTTTTAATTAGACTATAGTATTTCAGGAAATCTCTGGTATTTAACCCATACACGTTTTTTTATTGCTCGAAACTATAAAATTGCCTTGTTCTATAGTCGTATATCTGTTCTATATGATTGACTCTTTTAATATGCCATTCGTTGTATAAAAATCAACTCAGAGACTTTTTTTTAACGAATTGTTCCAAGTTATTTCTTTTCCGATATGTGTAATGTTTTGTTGAGCGTTTACCTTATTCCAGACCTTTAATATGTCCTTTAAGAACATTGCTCGAATGTTTAGTGCGTTTATATCGTCAGGTTTAATGTGATTTTTTTAAATGAAATAATTACCATAGTTTTCTAGAAAAATACTGTATCATTTGGTTATTTTTGATTCAGGTTGGTGTATAAATCGTTTAATCCAAGTAGCTTTGAGACCGCACATAAAGCTTTCTATATCAATCATCTTTAAACCATGTTTATATTCTTGTATTATTTGATGACGTTTAATGCTGTCGGGTTTGTCATTCCATAAAAGTTTGAACAGAGTTGTTTTCAAAGTTTTAATTTTACTTTTATATAGTCTTTCTTAAACTGTAAATGGGTACATTAGTTTTGGCAATGCAAATGTTTTGATAACTGTGATTTTTCCAATCAGTGAAAGGTTCCATTTTCTCCATTAATGTAAACAGTTTTCAAATTCTTGAATTTTATGACATATTTTGTGTTCAACCGTTTAATTAGTATTGTTGTATAGTTTTATTCCAATTGTGGTCGCGCTTTCACAGTCCCAATCAAAATGTTTGTTTGGACAAAATTTTACATTTCTGTTTATAAGTGCACCTAATTTCATTACAGAGCATTTGTCATTCAATTTTAAACCGGATATAGTGGCGAATTTGTCAAGGGTTATGATTACGGTAAACATTCAAATGACCTTTGACGAAAACAGGCATCATCTGCAAATAATGTTTGTTTGAGTTCGATGTTGCCTTTGTGAATTCCTTTTATATTGTGATTATGTCTTATATAGTTAGCTAATAATTCAACGCATATGATAAACAGAGGGCAACGTTTCCTTACTCCCTTTTTGATGTCGAAGAATTCAGAGAAGTACCCATTATAAATTACACAGGATTTTGCATAACTATAAACATGTTTCACCCACTGTATAAGAGATTGGCTGAACCCATGCTATCTAAACATTTGTACATCAAATTATGGTCTAACCTATCAAAAGCTTTTTGAAAATCAGAGAAAAAGATCAATCCTGTTTCATAGTAATCGTTCACTTTATCGATGACTTCATTCAAAATTCTTATGTTTTCTCCAATAATCTCCCCTTTATGAATACCATTTGATCAGTGTTGATAAGTTTTTGAAGAAAAGGTTTAATTCTATTTGCTACAGATTTACTTGCATTTTTATAGTCAACGTTTAACAACGAGACTGGTCGCAAATTATTGATAGCCTGGGCTTATGTTATTTTTTCATGCCTTTGAGTGCCTGGAAGCATTCATTTTCGGTTAAATGATCGGGGTATTGTTCTTAATCTTCGTTTAAAAACTTCACAAGATTTTGAAAGAATGTATCACTGTTTTCTTGATCCAAAAATATGTCTATTTTATAGAGTGAAGCGAAATATTGTTTAACGTGTTCCAAATTTTGTGAATGATGATTTTCTATTTTATCATTAATTTTAAACTGTTTAAGTACTTTTTATTCCGATCTTTTTTATTCTAAATTAGAGAAGTATTTAGTATTTTTCTCGGCTCCCGCAATCCACTCTGCTTTTGCCCTTATTAAAAAATTCTTTTGATTTTCTCCTCGTGTACAGCATTTAAATTATCCTTTTCTGTATGATAAGTTTGTAGTAATATTATGTCATTAGAATTATTGTTTAATTGTTCTTCAATATTATGTAATTTTGCTTCTATTTCTAAGTCTCTTTTAAAACTTAGTTTCTTTTTATATGTTGAGTATTTTATGCTCTCATCCCTTATCCTACCTTTGATGAATTCCCATAAAATATTAGGAGTTATTTCTTTATTAAAATCATGTACCTCTTTTATTGATTTTTTAATTAAAGTTGTATAATATTGCTCAAATAGAATTGAATTATTTAGTTTAAAATAACCTGGTCCCCGTGTTAAAGTATCAACAAGAATGCTTGAGTAAGACAATTGAGTAATCCGATTTGAAGCCATGATTAATTGTACAGTTTTTTTGCATTGCTTATCAGTGAAGATGCTCAAAGAAAATAATAAAGTCTGCAAAATATTGGTGGGTATGAATTGGAATGCCATGTATATTCCATTGCATTTGGGTTAAACTTTCTGTAAATATCCACTAAATCGTGTAATTCTTTTATATCATTAATTTTATTAGAACACTTTTTTTATTGGTATCATTTCTACCATTTAATTTGTCTTTTTATAAAATTTTGCACGGCATTGAAGTCACCACCAACTATCGGCGAGAATTCATCTAGGTCAGCAATAGTATTTTCTAGTGTTTTAAAAAAACGTGATGTCGTCATTATTTGGTGCATAAATGTTTATTATAGCTATTTTGTTATTGTGCACTAATAGTTTTAAAACATGAAGCCTTTCCACTATAATTTCCTTATGTTCGATAATATGTATTTTACTTTTTCTGTTAATCAAAATTCCTACTCATAAACTGTTGGTTCTTTGGCTTTAAAAAACGTATCCCTTGCCCAAGCCGAATTGTCTAGTTTGTTGTCATAATAAATTTCTTGCAGAAGTGCTATGTCAACTGATTTCGATTTTATATAAGTTAAAACTTGTTCCCGTTTATTTTTGCAATTAAGACCCTTGACATTAAAGGTGCATATATTTAGACTTGTCATGTTTTTCAGTGAATGATTGGACTCTGTTTTCATTAAATTTATCATTGATAGAGCGATACATTATCCCAATTTTTAGTTTCAAATATGCTTTCGTAAATAAAATAAATGAATAATATGTAGGCCAGTATGCATTTTTGAAAAAAAATGTAAATAATAAGATTCTGCATTTTGTATGTAGAAAAAAGTTTAGTGTCATGGTTATTTGAGATGTAATCACACCAGCGGTTAAGCGTTAACACAACAAGAGGCCCATGAGGGCCAGAATCGCTCTACTGGCTGGAATGTTTAACAACATTGGTAAACAGTTTTAACAATTATTGTTTGTCATTTTCAACCATAATATATATATATATATATATAGAATTGCACTATATGTACAATGGAAAATTTCAAAGGGCCATAACTCTGTGAAAAATCATCCGACCAGAACCGGCTGATAATATGCACATCTCCTCTTGGTAGTGAAGCTTCCCATAAAGTGTTGTTGAATTCCAATAATAAGTTGCTGAGAAATAGCTCGGACAAGAATTGCACTATATGTACAATGGAAAATTTCAAAGGGCCATAACTCTGTGAAAAATCATCCGACCATAACCGACTGATAATACATGTATGCACATCTCCTCTTGGTAGTGTAGCTTCCCATAAAGTTTCATTGAATTCCCGTAATAAGTTGCTGAGAAATAGCTCGGACAAGAATTGCACTATATGTACAATGGAAAATTTCAAAGGGCCATAACTCTGTGAAAAATCATCCGACCA